>LXGU01000089.1:0-105917 GCA_001640685.1 Catunica adiposa
ATGGGGGGATTGGGGGATGGGGGGAGGGGCGTGGGAGTTATAGGTGAGAAAGAAGTTACGGATATATCACAGACTTGGTTTTAGCTATTTCAATAAATAACTAGTAGTTATGCGAAATATATGGCATATAGATTAAAGGGCACATTCTATGTTCTGGTTTTGTATACCCTTAGGCTTCCCTGATCTCTTTTATTCTGTTCCAGTTTGATACTAGCACGATAAAGTGTGACAAGTGCCGGTCAACGCCAATGCTCTGATGCTCGGCGACTTCTCACCATCAAGGATTACGGGCGGTCGAACAAAGATAAAAGACCGAGGTGGTATGCAAGTGGGTAGAGGTAGGGGTGTGAATGTAGTAGAAAGAGGAGTTAGTGGGAACAAGAAATGAAGGTAGAAATGGGGCGGGTGGGAAAGAGAATGGAGAGCGAGACGACGCAAGATAGCAAGGAGGTGTTAGCTGTTTTGTTCTTTTGGTCTTTAAAGCAAGCAATATACGGAAGGCAGGTATATACACAGACAATACACATATACGCACATATGCGTACGCATACACATACCTATCATCAAAGCCGGCACAAGAAGGTAATCACCAAGTTCCCAAATGACATCAACGCCAAGACTTTCCCACGTTTCCCTCGACGAACCATCAACCAAGCTATCCCCACTCTTATCTCCAGATCCATAGCCATTTTCCGTCTCTCCCCAGCACCAAGCCCGCCTAGTAAACCAACAACCACAGGTAGTCTCTCACCAATTGCGACACGGACATGGGCATGATCGCCGCCAAGTCTTGGCATCTGAAGAAAAAAGCGTCGTTAGATTTCTTGGCAACGGCTGTCAAAAGGCTTGGCTCTTGGATTGTTCATGAGGATATCAGGAAGTTTAGGCCAATACGGGAAGGGAACACCAAGTGTTGCAGGCTTGTTGCAGTCGTTTTGTTTGGGTGGCTTCAGAACGCGATTATGAAGGGAGAGAAAGATCAGGGAGTTTGTGCGGAGAGGAATGCCAAGCTTTTTTGCCATGTTGTGGGATGCAGGGCGGGTAGCAGGCGAGGGTAAGGACAAGACGACAAGACGATTTAAGATATCAGGTTCGATATATTTTAGAGCGTGTCATTAGCGGTATATCGAGATATCTCGAGGCTAGATATCTGCCTTGGCTACCGATTTTTGGTTGAGTACCACTCTTCTTCTCAAATTATCTATACCGTTTCCTTATTTCTTCCTTCTCGTAACCCGGCTCCACCACCAAGTTGCCCACCCCAGCTCCTCACCGCCCAAAGAACCAGTCTCCTAATGAGCCCATAAATCCCTCATTTCCACGGCCTAGCCTCCAAGAAAACGGTGCTCTAAAATCACCGACCCTCCGATTACTGGTCTGAGCTCGCTGATCAACCAAGCACCAGAACCCACGAAAATCTACAGGGAGAGCGAGTCTCTCTCTGGACTCGAGTAATGGCCGCAATTCTTACGTTCTTTCAAAATTATAATACACATGCAGAAAGTCTGGACGTGCGCCCACCTGGTTATCTGCACACCGTCCTGTAACATGCAAGTCCGTCCATTTGTCTGGCTAGCCGCCCATCGTCGTCATCATTGACGAGCAGATGGGAGTTGGCCATTGCAGCGACTTACTGATCGAAGGCTGTTCCAAGAGGTCCTAGTTCCAGTCGCCGTTATTTCATGGTAGCTAGGAGGTGGCTGGCGGTATCAATCCACGTAGAATTAAGATTAGATAAATTACTCGAGATTTTATTGCGGGTATTCCATCAAATCATGAACTTTAGCCTTTGCCAAGACTCTCGAAGATTGAGGAACGAGGGGAATCGTCGATGCCAAGACTTTGAGCGGCAGATTTTCCAAGTTTATTTTGCTTTGGGTTTGGTGGATGGACGGGGATGGAAATGGAATCTGGGGAAGGTGACTTTCAACTAATGTTGATATCAAATTGTTGAGACTTCCAGAGTTTGTATAAACATTTCGATATCTCAATATGCATTTTCATCTTTGCTCGTTGTTCTCTCAAATCCCCTTGGTTGGGTATTATCCAGGATCCCAAACTCGCCCGTCCTCATCTCAAAGATAAAGGGGATCCTCTAAAGGCTCTCGACCAAGTCTATATCTATCTAGACACATCATCTATGTTCGCTCTATTTAACTGCCATCTCTGTCTCATCCATAGCTCTGTCCTTGATCCCATTCAGTCTTAGTGGCATTGACCCGCCGAGACCCTCTTTGCGTGGTAACTCGTCATCCCTGGGTGGGGCTAGCGCAACGGGAGTATCAAAGGCACAGGGCTCGAGGGCAGCTAGCTCACACATATGTTGCTCGTTAGTGTGGTGCTTTCCGTTGAGTGTTACTGCAGTAGTATCACTGGGATCTTCTCTTCGTATCCGATAAAAGAAAGAATCGTTCTGGCCCTCAAGAATTCTATCATCAAAATACAGACAACCACGGATCACAGTCCACGTATTTACCCCATCACCCAGACTCTCTTCTCGCTTCTCTCAATTCCATCAAACTTAGCCCTCGCGGCCCCCTTCCAACCAACCAAATTGCCGCTCAGACTCGCGCCCTGACAGTGGTTGATTAGTGGCTGGCTAGTTGGTGGGAAGGGAAGAAAGGAAGCAAAAATAAAATAAAATAAAAATAAAGAGAGACAGACATGTGTGGCGAGTAGATCTCGGTTGAGACAAGAAAATGAAACGATAGGAAAATTGGGGCGCAGCAAAGCGAGTGTGCAGGTGAATAGATGATCGAGACCGCTAGGCTGCCAAATTCCCGAATGGAACCCCTGTAGGATGATGATGACGACTATTGGACTTTCTCAGCTGGGGGTGGGGACCAAGATACAACAAGGTAGATAGACGCCCGCAGGAATGGAAATTGGTAGGGGAGTCGATGTGACATATCGTCCACTGACTGATGATTTGCTTGCTCGAGAGATGGCTCCTCCCTGAATGCCGTAGTGGGATTGTATTCATGATGATTTTTCATGATGGCATGGTGAGAGGGAAAGGTGCACGAACGACAGTCTTGGCTTATAGTCTGAACCCGGGGATGGGGGAAAACGGGGGATAGGGCCTGGAAGAACGGATGGGAGATTCGGGGAAGGTGGAGCCGGGTCGTGTCGATATCGTATAATGCCGTATTATTAGGGTCGTGTTACATTTAATGTTAGGGTTGTTGTTGGTGTTATGAGTATGTATATATCCGAGTATCTGATATATGCATATATTCATGGATAAAGATATCCAATTATGTTAGGGTTATTTACAATACATACAATATGATCCAATGCACTCCGTTCATGAAGAAGAAAGACAATACGGATGACAAAGTCTCAAATTTTACTTGTTTTATCGAATGTATTTCCAAAATGCCCGACAGCATGTACTCTTAGACCAGCAAGTCCTCACTATAGTCATAACTTTAGGCGTCCCGACAAGCACAATATTCTACCACATTCCTCTCACTCTTGTTTTGTTAAACCAACCAATGTATTCGATAGCATCTCCATCTTTCTAGACTGCCAATGCTGCCCCAGTATCCTCAGTCTCCTCCTCTAGCTCATCTCCCACGGGCTCCAGCTCCTCCTCATCCTCCTCGTCCACTTCCTCCTCCCCATCCTCTTCGTCCACTTCCTTCTCTTTTTCCTTCTCCTTTCCCTTCTCAACTTCGGCTTCCTCTCCATCCTTAGGTCCATTGAGCGGCTCAATCTCCTCGTCGGCTCCAGACTGAGGGGAGGTTTTTTGCTTCTTGACGGGAGGTTTATCTGAATCAAGGTTAGTATATGTGCCTCCAAGCAACCGAGTGGCATAAGGAACTTGCCTTCATCCTCGTCATCTGAGGGGATCTCAATCACAGCAGGCTCATCAGAGCCATCGCCATCTTCATCGTTATCATTGTCTTCATCTTCATCTTCATCTTCGTCACCAGCAGCGTCTTCTTCGGCGTCATCAGAGCCAGAAGAAACTTCAGAGATCTCCTCGTCGTCTAGAATTCTATATAAAGTTAATATAATGGCAAATGCGACATATAATATCCACTGTATATATCGGTCTCATTCAGCGGGAAACATACTCTTCTTCCTCATCCGGTCCATCTTCGGGTAACGAGACAAGATCATCCTCCTCTTCAGGGTTCTCTCCACTCTCTTGGCCTCTCTTGCGGCGAACAGAAACCATTTTTGGAAGGGGACGCGTGGGATGAATGGATTCTATTTTTGATGCGGATTTAAAACAAAAACAATGGTAAATCAGGAAGTAAACACATGAGATAAATGGCTTTTAATGGCTGGAAATAAAGAGAATAAAAAGGCGGAAAAAAAAAGATAGGAAAAAGGTACGGGCTGAGTGGCGAGAAGTGGGTAAATGCAAGAAGGTGTTACGGAATCCCTACAAGGCTGGCCGCTTTGAGACGAGTTTAGTTTATATTTGGAGCTCCTAGCTAGAGCTTCTCGGTCGGTTCTTCGCCATAATCAGCAGAGTGATAGCTTTTAGTTATGTTATGTGCATCTTGAGCTACAAGTGCTTGTCTGATTGCCAAGAACACGTGCCCCGCCATTAACGGCAGCACCATTCAGCTTCGATATGATAAAAGAAAGTGGCTGGGTGTGCATCTACTGTGTGCATGCTGATGCTATCTGCGCATTATAAAAGTACACTTATATGGCACTTACACCAAATAGATACATTGAGTGTCGTTTGGCCAATCAGACAAGAGTGGAATGTCCAAGGGATGATGATATTGGTGGGCGACAACAGGATAAGTACGTACTTTCATCCGTTTTAGGAAATACACTGTTCCGGGCCGTTACATTGCCATTGAGTGAAATATTGGGTATTTTAGCAAACCGGACTTGGGTAACTCGACCAACAAATAAGTCGACTTAGCCGGTTTGGCCAGTTTGTAAACATTAGTAGACACTTGTAATCACCGGTGTGCCTATTGGCTGCTGTTCCCACTGGCTGTTGTGCCCATTGGTTATTGTGTCCCGGTATTGTTGTGTTAACTCGTTGTGTTACCATCCCCGCATTTGGAGATAGCAAGAGGGTCCAATCAATTAGGGTTATTTGGGTCACATGAGATTTCACATGACCAAATGGGTTATCGGTTATTATAACCCTACCATTCGGTATTCCTTGTCGTGCTTAAACCTTGTCAACGGCAACATTAAACGCATAAAATCACCAACAACAGAAACACAGCGTTGTTCCAAAAGCTTGCATTCCTGAATCTGGAACGGGGGATCAGTATTGATAGCCCGGATATAAAGACAAGTGAACAACTTAGAGGCGACTAATGATTAGTTATGTGACAGCTGGCAAACATGGAGATGTGCAAACTACAGACTTTAGAATTATCATATTTTTTCTTTTACAGGAAGTAGTTTAAGGATTGGAAATTGGAATTGGCAATTGACCACTGATGATAACCCAAATTTTTTTTGGGCACGAACGTGGCTTCCTTAAGGCAGACTAATGCGCGATCTATGGGATCTATGGGTATGGGGGGAATTACGGGGAACCCGAAAGACGGGGATGCTGGGGAGTTGTGATTAGTGTTGATATGGATATCTGAGTAAACAACCACAGTTTGGAGTGTTTAGGCTAATAACTATGTTGTTTGAGGATGGCTTTTGAATATATGGATACCCAATGAAAGTATCCTGTACCTGCAGAATTACCGAGTGCTCGTGCAATATAATGTTGCAGTAGGAACCGGGTTACGACGGCGCGTGGCAGTTGGGTGAGCGGGAGATGTTCATATGTAACGGGGCTCATCCACTTATATGACAGAGGGGATAATCAGGAAGTTATCTTAATTGACAAAGCTTCCATTATTCTGGAAGTTATTTTTTGCGTTATCAAAGGAGATCATCTCTTGCCAAGGTGTTTTTTTCTTTCTTGAGTGCATTCCAGAGTCCTTTAATCAACCCCATTTCGCGAAAAACATTAACGACCTGAATCCAATCTCACGGGTTGCCGGCAGGATTCCCCGCCAGGGATTACAGGGCGAAAGCGCTAGCACTGATCGGCAATCAGTTTTAGGAAGGGGATGCGATTCTCTGGTTGGGGTGGAAATTCACGGAGAATTATTGGCTATTAGGGTTGGCCAATGCTTGGACTGTTGTTCTAGTGGTGTTCTAGTGGCCATGCCATTCATTGACAGCAAAGGTAGGGACGACGTGTTTGATAGCCATTGTCTTAAAGCAAACAATGGACAATAGCGAGGCAATAAGTAGGGAGCATACACGAACTTGGTGTACCGGCCACAAGTATATTATGGATACAGGGAGACACAAGTGGAATTCACCACGTCAATAAGCAGTAGGACAAGTGGCGAACAACATTGCCAACTCCTCATGAACCAATAATCAATTGTTTCAAAACATTTGCACCTGACTTGACAACCAAAATCCGCATGCCGTTCCTGCCTTAAAGAGCACAATGGAATTATGGGTCTTACCTGAGCGTGTGGGAAAACGGAAAGTATGGAGAGTGACTCGAGATGCCCATAATAGCAGCAATGGCACGTGTCAAGTCGTCTTTTATCAAAAAGTTTAGGGAAGGTACCTACACAATTTATGTATTTATATAATACGGGGAAAGCGCGGAAAACCCACTTTTGACGACACAATAACTTGGTGGCCAGGGAGAACTTTGGGGATCGAGGTAGCCCGTTTGTGGCTCAGAGATAAACAAGAAAGCATTACTCATGTGTTTATTATATGTCAGATGGGGTGAGCTATATATTAAGTCCTCATTGACTGTGCATATCACTGTTACAGAGTATGTCAGCACACATACGCAAATACACATATACATAGATACGCATCTTTACACATAATTGATGCTGAGTTGACCACTCGCCCACCTTTTCTCCTTTGCCTTGTACTTTCTCTTTGAGGACGATGTCCCTGGCGATCCCAGCGGTCTTTCACGCATGCCTCATCAATTAACGGAAAGACCAATAGCCGGGTCTGGTTTCACCACGACAGGGCTTGATAGTGGCAATAATATATTCCTGTAGGTAAGAGAAGGCATCGACGGGTGGATGCAGAAGGGGGGGGGGGCCGGTGTTGTGAAGTGGACGGCAAAGACAAGGATTGGGATTTGTTGTGACGGCTTCGATGGAAGGAAATACGTATTGGTTTCCACAATTGTGGTGTTAGTATATGGGTGGTGATGAATTTTTCACGGATGAGAATTAGCTCTGAGACATTATGGATTTTGTTGACGTTGAAGAAACAAACAATGATCCCATATCTTCACAATTTGTATAGGAATATTACCAATAACATTTCACGCCCATCAAATACACTTCAGCAAGGCTTGACCTCCTTTTTTTTTTTCTCTTCTGTTCTCTTGTCCCTAACCAGGCCCATCAACCCCCCCCAAAATAAACTCTTGTCAAAGTGGCATAGCGGCCATCTTTGTCCAATTAGCAGTCCCCAGGCTATTTTTGGCGCATTGAGGAAAAAAAAAAGGCACCAGTACTATTGTTGACATCACATGTGGATTTTCTTGATTTAGAAAAAACTCAAGGTAACGACAAGAGCGTTATACGAGGCTTACTTTGTGTTTGCCCTGTGTTGTACTCTACTTTCCCAAATATTGATTACATATTTTTGTCTGGTTTTGGAACTTTGTTTTTGGCTTGGGTTTGAAGGTACACAGCATCATATATCGCGATCTTTACTCTTTTTTTCTTTTTCCTGTGCCGTATTGACGGACAAGTGAGCGCAGTGGGCGTTCTTAATCCGCCGAGATTGACATCATCAAGAGTCTTCGTCAACATCGATCATACCATCCCCACCCATAAAACTCTCGCGACTCCATCATCACGACATTCAACGACTACATCCAACCACTACATACAATGAACGCTTACATCTGAGCTATCACCACGACTCCTAAGCTCAGCTGTCTCCTGCAATAACGTGTCTTAACTATGTCACATCCACCAAGGACAACAAGCTCCCGACAGAAGAACCTGAATGCACCGCAACATATCAACCCACAATTACCCTACCGTCAAGCTTCCGGTCCTCCCCATGGCCCGGGGCCCCGTCAACCCCCACGGGATGGCCACCTAGGCCCTAATCGCCGGCCCCTCCCGCCCAACCTTCAGACAAACCAACATCCAAGACAACGCCCAATACCACCGCCTGGTCAATACCAGCAACGAACTCTACAAGCCAACGCACTGATATCCCCAACCTACCCGGGCCCACACAATTCCCGGATACCGCCACATCTCCAGTCCCAGAATCATCGGGAACCCGGATCCCCATATGGGTTTGCCTTCCAAGAGAACCAACCTGTGCCCTTCCCAACACGAAGCGCTAGCCAGACGGGACATTATCGTCCCACAGGCGATGACAATGCGCGTTTCTTTGCGAGGGGACCTGCCCCGGCACCCCATGCTCCACAACCAGTTCATCCCGGATTCCACGGCATGCCCCGTTGGGCCGCTGCGCAAAGTGGAGCATTCCTCGTCCCTAAGACCCCGGGTGATGATGCAGTGTCTATCCGTAGCGATGATGATTACTTTGCAGAGCGCCGTAGGGGTGTCGAGGAAATGTTGGTAAATCAATTAGAAGAGCAAAAGGGGGAGCAGAGACGGAGAGAAGAGGAAAGGGAACGGCAGAAAGAGAAGGCAAAGGAGGCAGAGTTGATGAGGAGAGTCGATTCAGGTGGGACCGGCGGAAGCGGGGTTAGTAGGGGGAGTTCATGGACGGAGAGTACAGTGGCGACTGAGGTCAGTGGGGCAGCAGTTAGTAGCAGCAGTGGCAGTGGTGGCGAGTCTCAGGGATGGTCTCAGAATCAGAATCGGGCTCCTGTACAGGGAGGAGGAGTTGACGGCTCCTCAGCTGCAATTCATTCTCTCGACAGAAAACATCAATTACGCAACGAGGCAACTGGAAATCCTGCGATTTCTGGAGTACCTTTTACCTCACATGCTTCCAATTTGGCGGCTTCGGTTCCTGCGCATTCGACCAGTGCAGGTGCAGCTGAAAGGGAAGGATCATCTCGAGGGATTTCCGCCCAGGGCACCTTCCAGCACTACGGATCCCCGGGAGCCAGTAGTAATAGGCGCCTGGACCACCTGAGGGATATGGCGGGAGGGCCGCTGTTATATGGTGATGAACAATCACACGCACAAGCACAAGCACAAGCAAACGCACAAGCACAGGGACGAGCGGCAATGGGAGTAGATAGGGAAGGGGTTGTTTCTGGTGGTGGTGGTGGAGGAGGAAGTAATAATGGTACTTCTATTACAGTTAAGGGCGGCCAGTCAGGTATAGCTGAAGACGCGAATTTCGGTGTTGCTTTTGCATCGGCGTCAAATAATCGGGGATTTCCTCATTCTGAGTCTTCCTTGCTTAGTGAAACTCAGCGGCAACAGCAGCAGCAGCTAGGGCCTCCAAAGACGACGCTAAACTATGATCCCAGCGGTCCAGGCGGCGGAATATCTCAGTTTCCATCCTTAACTTCACCTCAACTCGACCACCAGCAAACCTCAAATCTACAACCGCAGCAACACTCACAACCACAACCACAACAGCAAGTATCTTCCTCGAATAATTACAGTTTAGAAAGGGCACCTTCTCAAAATCCCCATCACCCACACGATCAAAACCAAAAACATCAGCTACCTTTTGTCGATACTTCCACTTCTGCTTCAGCATTTCCACGTGACAACCTCGATTTGCACGAACACCACGATCAATATCAAAACGGAAAAAGACCTGATACCGATAACGAAAGAAGGAACTACCATCTTGGGGTTGTTGATTCGACCTTGAGATTGCGGGCAGCAGCGGCTTCTGCTTCTGCTTCAGCAAACTCATCGCTGAGCCCGTCTCCAGTGCCGTCTTCGAGGTTGACGGTTGATGTAAACGGCTATAATCGTGATTCAGATGTTGGTTCGTTTGACGGAATACGACTGAGTGCTTACGATCACGGCGACGAGGACGAGGACGAGGACGACCACAACGACAAAAACAACGACGGCGACGACGAAGGAGAGTACCAACACCCAGTATATACTTCCCACCTTCAGCCACTAAATACTGCCTCGACAAACTCATCTTTCGCCACACAACTTCAGCCCTCCTCAACAATCACGCCGGCCTCCTCTGCTCCTCCGACGACTACAACATTTCCCCGTCTTATTAAACGCACTGTCACACTCAAGCACTTGGAGCATGCCCCAAACTCTTCGCCCACACCATCCACCCCCAATCAGATTCTTTCCCCAGCCTCAATAACCTCCCGTCCCTTCTCTCCCTCGTCTCCGATGACAGGCCGCCACCCAGGAACCAGTTCCTCTCAAAGCCACTATGGCTCAGCCGGCTACCCTCCCATATCCCCCATCGTTGAAAACTTCTCGCGACCCAGGAAATACAGCATCCGGACCGTTACCCCAGAGAGCCTCGCAGTGTTCCCAGTGCTCAATGGGAATCACCCACCAACATCGAATCCGGGCGTCCATACAGGACATCCGGGGATTATAGGACCCCCGCCACATGTTGCCCCAGGGCACAATGAGCGGTTTTTACCTCCAGCAATATCAAATGTCCGGATGACTCAGTGGCCTCGGCCCCGTGGTGCGTCGAATTCCTCAATTGCCTCTGCGACCTCAGTAGCGAGCGGTGACGGCAGGGCACCCCGGCGTCCTCCAGTGTCCGCCAACAACGCCAACAATGCCGCAGCTTTCTCATCTCCAGTGGCTCCTCCGGGGGTCTCTGGACTCCCCAGTAGACCGGGATTACCAAGGAACCCATCAGCAGGTGGACAGAGCTTCCATTTACCAAATCATGGAAATCACCCATGGATGGCCATGGAACACGGGGCGCGCAGCTCGATGCGCAGCCAAGGGAGTAACCAATCTGGCCGGTCCGCGCGCAGTCGGGGGCGAGGAACACCCGGGTCTAGTGTTTACGGCGAAGAAAGATTTGGCCAGGATGATGCGCTGGTTGACGACGTCATGGGAATGTACTACCAAGGGTTTGCCGACTCCGATTCCGAGGCACTTGGCACTGGGAATGAAGATACGATGGACTTTGATGGATATCACACGGGAGAAGTGGGAATTTCGATAGACCACGATATGTTCCACGATGCTGCAGCGCAGCAATTCAGAAGAGTTAGCGATGGTAGTGTTGCTCGGTATCCGGCGACTACTGGTCTACCAGCAGGTCCAATGGGATTTGCTCGGTTAGAACCCACCATATCACATGTATCCTCAACAAGCCATGATACCTCCCAGCCGTCGGCATCTGCCTTTGTAACACCGTCATCGTCTCCCCCGAGATCCCACACCACAAACGTCGATCAGTCATTCATTGCCCGCGGTGCCACTCCCCCACCTTCGGCCCCCGGTCCCTCAACAACCCAATTAAACATTGCCAAACGACGGTCGAAAGCCCGGAACATCACGCCTATTGATCTCGTGGCAGAGCCAACCCCCCAACAAATTACCCAGCTTGGCCAGGCGCAGATACCGGCAACACCAACACCATTTGGTAGAGTGGCTGGGTCCCAGGATCCCTTATCTCCAGACCAACCCAGTGTCCCCGCCCGCCGGCCACGCCCGCGGAGCTCTTCGGTCCCTCCAAACATGGCCATGATGTCTTCCGTCATCTCAAGTAAACCGCCATCTGCTAAACCTGTCGACCCTCTTTCTCAAAATGTCTTGAAACCTTCCGGCCTTGTAGCGCCGAGATCCCCAAGCTTCGATGCCCCTCTTCGGTCCCCGACACTCTTATCACGGACACCAACCATTAACTCACCAATTTCTCGTGCCCCGACGCCCCCTCCGACATCTCGGGAACCTGACAAGTCCCAAGTGAAACCCGAAGATCCCTCTGCGCGCGACCGTTACGGCTTCCGCAAAGAAAACCAATACATCACAAGAGAAGCCTATGACAAATGGGACGCCGAATACACTCCTTACCTTGATCGTCGTAAGAAGAAATGGGTTGCATATATGAAGGAATGCGGCCTCGTTACTGGAAACCCGACCCGGTTCCCGCAACGCAACGCCAAAACCAAGCGCTTTGTCCGCAAGGGTATCCCGCCTGAGTGGCGTGGCGCCGCTTGGTTTTATTATGCTGGAGGTCCCGCCATCATGGCTAAATATTCCGGCCTCTACGATACTCTCTTGCAAGCCGAAGTTAAGCCCGTCGATGCCGAAGCTATCGAGCGTGATCTTCATCGGACTTTCCCCGATAACATCAAGTTCCGCCCCAACGGTGTAGCCGCATTAAGTAACACCGCCGAAATCAAACAACACATGGTTGGTGATAAAGCCGCCAACACCTCCACTGAAACCCCCATCATTGCTGCCCTCCGCCGTGTCCTCCGCGCTTTTGCTGTCCACAACCCCGCCATCGGCTATTGCCAATCCCTCAATTTCCTGGCGGGTTTACTGTTGCTTTTCATTGACTCGGAGGAACATTGCTTCTGGCTGCTCAACGTCATCACCCGCTTCTATCTCCCGGGAACCCACGAGACCTCTCTCGAAGGTTCCAAGGTTGATCTTGCCGTCATGATGGCCTGCCTTGCCGAATCCCTTCCCGACCTTTTTGCTAAGCTTGCAGCGGACCCCGAGGACGACATTCGTCCGGCCACCGCCCGTCCGCGTGCTACTGTCCGTTCCAAGGTTACCCGGCCGAAGAAGAGAGATCCGTCGTCCGTATTAGGCGACAGACTTCCCCCAATTACACTATTCATGACCTCCTGGTTCATGAACTGTTTCATTGGTGTCCTTCCCATCGAGACAACCCTCCGCGTGTGGGACATATTCTTCTGCGAAGGATCCAAGACCTTCTTCCGCATTGCCATGACCATCTTCCGCACAGGTGATTCTGCTATCCGTAGTGCAGACCCTATGGAGATCTTCCCCGTCGTCCAAGGGCTCCCCCGACGCTTATTAGACTCGAATGCGTTGCTGGAGTTGTGCTTTAGGAGACGCGGCGGCTTTGGACATATTAGTCAGCAGGTTGTGGATGATCGGAGAGCTGAGGCACGAAGGCTGGGCGAGATGGAGAGGCGGAAGGCGGCGGATTTGGAGGCTGGTGTTGCGGTTAAGTAATGGTAAAAGACAGGCGACGACGTATGCTTAGAGAGTGAGAGAGCGAGAAGTAGTGATGGACTGTTCTCTACCGTCATTGTTATTGTTGATGTTGTTGCTGTTCTTATTAAAAGATACCCCGATTCGTGTATATTGGTATTATCCTATAGTTTCCTCTTTGTCTTTTTTCTTCCTTACATATCCTTTCTTTTCTTTCTTCTTGCCATTTATAGAATATCCATTTGGTTACATTATCACCTCAAGCAATAGACTTATCCTAGACCAGCAAAATCATGCATCCCAATATACTTTTGATATGAAATCGTGACTCGTTGTTTATGTTTATGCTCATAGAATGCAAACAAACCTAGTACCTTCCGTACTATACACCTTCCCTTGGCCTCTTGGCCTCTTGCCCCTTGCGACCGTAACTTCCATATTTTACTTCGCATACTTGAGCGCCTCCTCCCTCGCCTTTGCCTCAAACGCTTTGTAATCCGCCCGGAAGACCTCGGCAATCTCTGTCTCCATGGGATCCTCCGCATTCGGACTCTTCATAATACCCTCAACAGCCCCTAACAAATCCGCCAGCTTCTTCTGCGGCTTCCACTCCGTCGTCTTCAGCATAGCCAAGCATACCGCGCCGGATTCTCTCGATACATTGGGGTGGTAAATGCGCGTGGTGAAGGAGACGGTGGGGGGCTTGAAGGGGTACTCAGGGGGAATGGAAATGTCGATGTGGAAGGTGCCTCCGGCGTAGGGGGTTTGGGCGGGACCGACGATGGTGGCAGTGAGCGTGAAGAGGGTGGAGGGGTCGCGGGGAGAGAGTGAGAATTTGGACAGGGTAGGGTCTTTGGAGATGTCGGAGAGTTCCTGAGAAGCAGTTAGCATACGAGTTGGGTATTGTGATAAAGGGATAAAAGATGGCTGGCTGGGTGTCTACCTTTGCAATTCGCTTAGTGGCTTTAGCGTCCATGATGACAAGTTATTAAGATTGGTGAGCAGTTCGATCTTGTATCCGTCCGTCGTCGTAAGAAAAAATAAATAAAATATACAATATAACAAAAAGACAACGAGAAAGAATAATTGATAGTTTGCCTGATATCAAGATTTCTGGCTGCATAAACACCTTTGTAAACAACACCCCCCAACCTGACATCATCATCCCCACCCTTCCCTATATACCTGGAGAATAAGTGGGGCACTATCAGTACCTGCCTCTATCATGCTCCTTGCCTTCCCTTACTCAACTACCTTCCCCAGTAGCAACCTGCCCTGGTAGTAACCTGCCCTGTTTAGAGAGTATTTTTATATAATTATTAATATTCCGGGATGTCCATAAACAAACACCATTTGCAACTATCACCAAGTCATTTTCATCTAGAGTACAAAATACAAATGAATGACCAAATCAATTAATCTAACAAAATACAAAACTCCAAAAAAAAACAAAGAAAAACGCCATTGTGACAAATAGTAGAAACCTCACCAAAATTAGCCCAAAGTCTCGTCGTGTGCCGCTTCATCGCCATCATCGCCCCCTTCATCATCGGCATCACCATCGCCCACCAACTCAATGTCAACCTCGGGCCCTTCCCTTTCCTCATCTTCCTCCTCCTCATCTTCCTCATCGCCTTCTTGATCCTCATCACCTTCTTGGTCCTCATCCTCATCATCATCTTCATCCGACGACCCGATAGATTCCCCTTCGTCATCTTCTTCGTTGGCGATAGGGACATCGGCTTCACCCTCACCTTCACCCTCACCTTCACCTTCACCTTCGCCTTCACTTTCAGCCGGTGGTTCCGTTTTGTTAGCTTCACCTTCGGCTTGGTCAACCTCCATCCCGTCATCAGCTCCCTCTTCTTCTTCCCCTTCCATAACTGTGGCGTTCCCTTGCTCATCTTGCTCCTTGTCCCTCCTCGGCGATATCATCCCAATAGCAAACCCTTCTTCCTCGTAGCCCTCTGGCACATCACTTAAGTCACTCTCGCCTCCACTCTCGTCAAATCTCGTCTCATCTGGCAGGACTGTCTCGTCTCCTTCCGCCGGCATAACTGTTTCGTCGCCGTCGCCATCATCGTTGCCATCACCATCACCATCCTCTTCCTCCACCTCTTCCTCTTCACCGCCCTCCTCTTCCTTTTCCCTCTCCGCTAATCTCGAACTCCGGCTACTCCGCGTCCTTGAGATCCCGGGAGCTCCACGGTCGGATCCGCCAGAAGCTTCCTTGGCCGCCTTGGCAGTCGATAGATCAACCAGGACGCCAATTATCTGCTCAGCCTTGCGAATAACATCGGGACGGCGGACGACGACCCGGCGAGCCTTGACAGGTGCAGCTGTTTCACCAATCAATGTATCCTCTACATCCGCCTCTGCACCCATCGTAACATCACCATCTGCATCCTTCTTCTCGGCTGCTTTCTCCGCCACTGCCGATTTTTCCGCTGCTACTGGTTCCTTCAAGATCTCCGGATGCACCTTTGCACATTCCAAAACGACCCGTGAGAACGCGTCCACAATCAAATCGTCAATGCCTCCTGCCTTCAAAAGTCCCGCATTCAACTTCCGTAATTCCACCGCATCCTTCATGCAAGCTAAGCTGCCCACAAGGCTAAATGCCCCGCCCAATCCCGGAGCCCCTGTAGTAGACCCCGCAGTCGCGCTCTGAACACTAGCTCCAGCACTAGCACTGGCAGCAGCCCCACTGGCTCCCTCGCCAGCTCCGGCACTACTCGAGTTAGCCGAGCCATTCCCTGACACAGTGACTGTTGCCGCCACAAGATCAGATGTCCACTTAATGATGATATCGGCTGCCCTTTCCAAGTGCTCAGCGCCCCAAGCCTTGAACGGCTCATCCTCGACCAATGGGACGACCTTCCGGACTCTCCGAAGCACGCGCATATGCTCAATAACACCGCGTTGCCAGAGATCAGAGAAATGGTAAAAGTCCGATCCCTTCTTCCGAATACGCCGGAGAAGGGCCTCGAGATTCTCATGATCGCCGAGGGCAACAAGCAGTGATATCATGAAGCGTGTGTACCGCTCTGTATACACAAAATGGCGGCCGGCACGCTCTGCGTCGCATTTCCACACATTCATGGCCATGGTCTTAGTGAACATGGAATCCCGAAGGACGTTGAAGGCCGCCTTGGCTTGCATAAACTCAAACGAGCCCGGATCCAACCCAATCGCTGAGTCCGAGCCGGGTCCACTGCTGCCGGTGCCATTGCGATCCTCCAATCCTACAATACCGTCCAGGAGCGTTTCGGCTTGACGGATGATCAAGCGATGCTGCCAGTTATGCTTGTCCTTGTCCCTGAGCAGCCTGAGACTTCGAATCGCGTAGCTCTCCCACCAATCGTCTTCGTCATCCCGGTTCATATTGTTCTCGGAAAGTGCTTCATGCGATGATGCCGTTGTTACAGAATCGCCATCTGAGTCGTCTCCTGACACAGATCCACTCCTGGACCTGGACCTCGACCGGCCCCCGGTATCCGTTTCCGATCCCGAGTCTGAACCGGATTCGGCCACTGCTATCTTCTTCGGCTGGCCATGCAGTGGCACGCCGAATGGTTGCTTAGAAAGAACAGCAGCGGCATCCCGGGGCGCCATGTCCCGACGGGCCACCAGCTTCATCATCACAGTAAGCATCTTATAGTGAGGTTCAAGTATTGGCGAGGCATTCCGTCTCTTCTTGGTCTTGACGTAGACGCATTGGATCGACTTCTTGAGCGCTCGCACCAGCATATGGACTGTTGTCTGCTTACGTGGTGTGGCTGGCTTAGTCTTGTCCGGAGTTTCCGCTTCATCCTGATCAGATCCTGACTTTACGGCGATGGGATTTTCGATTTGGTACATCTTCCAGAGACACTTGGCGTACATATAACGAGGCTTCCACTCTCCGGGCTTCAATGCCGAAGCTCTGCGGAACATCTGAGCCGCAAACTTCCATACCTTGTATGGCGTCATCTCTTCATGGGCTTGTTTCTGGAAAGTGCCGTAGCTAACAATCTCAATAAAGAACCGCTGACAATCACCATGCTTGAACACATCCATGGCAAATGGTTCCCGGGATGAAGAATACAGCCGGGCACCCAGACAATAGTAGAGGTCGTAGATACTATCAATATCAATTCCGTCAAGACTAGTGTCATACGGCTGACCGGATGAATCCAGACCCTTGGACCCTGGGCCTGATCTCACTGGGGCTGCGCCAATCCCACCATTCGTCTTGGGTACCGACAAGCCCGCTTTCCCGACAGCCCGGAGTCTCTGTCTCAGCAACGATCTCTCAGCCCATGAGTAAGACAGAGCCAACGAATAGCAATGCACTGCCTGCCTCTGCAACTTGACTAACTCTGCCCTCTCCCGGGTCCCGTTGATCCGGTCAGCCGACCAAAGGACCGCTTCGTCTAGCTCGTAGTCAAAGCACTGAGCAATCCGCAACCAACAGTCCCATCGATCTGGCACAAACTGCAATTGTTGTCGGAAAAATGTTGTAGCAATTCGCAGGTCATCAATAGCGCCTGGCGTCTGCCTTTTTGCCAACTCCAACGCTGTATATCGCGCAAATGCCATCATGCCTAGTAGATAGTACCATCCATGCCGAGCCAAACTCCAGTCTGGTGTGCCCGTGACCGTCACCGCATTGAGCATCAGCGCTCCGTTGTCGGCCTGATACAAGGCAAGGGCAAGGACTGGCCGCTTCATGAGCTCCGTATAGTTTCGGATATTGTGCACCATGCTAGGTGTAGCCTTGCTTTGGCCCACAGCCTTTTGTAGCTGTTCCACGGCACCCCGGAGGTCCGAACGAAGCAGCTCCTTCATGGGCATCGCCTGCGCCAAAAGAATCACGCGTTCCACCAAAGCCAGAGCATGCTTGCGTTCAATGTTTGTCGGCGTACAACCGTGCTCTTCAAGCTCCCAGAGTCCGGCCCCGAGACGTATACCATACAAATCGTAGAGCACCTGTCCAAGGTAATCTTCCCAGTTATCAACCATGCGGCCCCGAAGAAGCTCGTGACGCATTAGCTGGAGGAAGATGCGGTTTGATGCCTTGCATAGTTTGCGTGGGCCGAGAACCTGGTGAATCGCCTGGAGATAGTTGGCCAGGTCCGGATCGAGATCTGATGATACCGGATTTTGCTGCTGCTCTTCGAGTACAAGTGGTGTGGAAAGCTCCTGGTTCTGCGATTTCCGGACTACCAACTCCATCTTGCCAGGGGCACTGACGGCTATATCTACCTCAGCTGGTGCCACTTCAACCGACATACCACTCTGCACACCATAACGCACCAACATGTACAACAGACACCAAAGCCGCACCTGGATGTCACGGATCCGACTCAGGAAACTTTGGAATGTGTTATTATATGTCTTTTGCGTGACCATTCCGAGACGAACCTCGTCCTCAAACATGGCGGCCTGGTGCAAAAACACAATAGCCCGAGTGATAGCCGCAGCGGACGCCCGAAGATGTTCAGCATCGACAACCTCAAAAATATCACCAGCGGCCGCCTTGTTGGTCACCGGTGGAGTCCCGGATCCCTCTTCCGATGGCTGTTCCGGTGCCGCTGAGGCAGAGGCTGAAGATGCCATGTCCGTGACAGCCGCATTCAATGCTGAAACGACGAGATCGTCTAGGAACTTAAGGGGCCGCATCAAGGCTACAGCCCGGGCTTCCGGCGTAGTAGCAGCCACATTAGACCCGAGAAGATCCGAGACTAACATGGCAATGCTGCCGAGATGACACGAAAACTCCTTGGCTCCATAGTCGATTTTACGGTAGGCTTCAGCTAGCCTTGTCCACATATACATTTTGACCTCGACGTCACTCGAGTCCATGAACTTCCATAGATCACGAAGGCGCTGGCTGGCACAGTCAGTGATAGGCATAGAATCTGCCGTATCAATCCCAGAGTCTGGAGTCGCGGCTTTGGAGTCTCGAGGAATGGCTACCCGAACAGCGGCCGGATTTAACACGGGCTCGAGACTTTCAATGACATCAACAGGATCAGTGTTTTCATTCTGGAACAGCCCAAGGAAAAAGTCCATGGTAGTCAACTTGGAGATCTCACGATCTGCAGCAGCTGCTGACATGGTAGGCAAGAAGTTATTGTTGGGAAGATCGATGACAATCGGAGTACCGACACTCGCCACCTTTTCGACTTCTTCGATAGTTGCATTCTTCTTGGTCTTCCGGGTCTTCTTTGTCCGAGGTTTGCATTCAGTAAAAAGATCCCGGAGCTCCTGCCAACAGGCAAGGATATGGTCTCTATGATTTGGTCCTGAGTCCTCAGCAAGCGCTAACAAGGCAACGGAGACCCAAGCAAACCGGAGAGTCAAGGCATCAGGCAAATAGCTGCCCTCAATCTCAGTTTCAAAATCAGCTGTAATCCGACACAAGTCGGCGCAGAATCCTTGCCACCGGTTCACCCGGCCACTAACCTCGGCTACCGGCTCCTCGGCCGCCGCTAGCCCAGACCGAATTAACGCAGCATACACTTCGACATGCAGCTCGAGGATGGTCTCCGCCATGGTACGCAGCTGGTTCCATTCTGTTGTTCCGGGTTTTGCGGTCTGTGTTTCAGACTTCAGCCGTTCGTACACCGGAGTATCGGCCCGACTAATTGTCTGAACCATGGTCGTTTTGGTAGAATCCGGCCACTGCTGTCCGGCATATGTCAGGGCCATCCGGCGGACCCATTCAAAAATCAAATCTCGAATGGTCCACCAGTTATCTTCTGCCCGAGTCTTGAAAGCCTCTAGCTTTGACGTTTCGGTGAACGCCCGCGGCGCGCTTTGCTGTGGTGCACTTGACTTGGAGTGTTCCAAAAAGGCTGACAGACTAAGCGTCATGCTCTTTTTGCTGATCAGCACCCGGACCGCATCTTCTTTGTATGTTTGCAGTAACCCAAGTAGCTCTTCAACAGCAGCGCCACCCACACGTCCAGAGCTCCGGTCCTCTGAGTTACACATCTCGATAACTTCATCGAGGCTAGCCATCGCCATCGGGTCTGAGACGCCAAGATTCTCCAGCATATTCTTTGTCATCATGAAAAGGTTCTTGTCAGCCGCCTGGATCGGCGCCAACTGTGCAGCAAGCCTGACAGCCGCATCTTCAGCCTCTTCAACAGCAGCCTCCCGTCTTCGAGTCCGCTTGCTGCGCTTCTCCATCATGGTTTCTTCTTCGGGTTCGGCAACACCAGCAACGGACTGGGACCGTTTGCGAGAAGAAGAAGACGCATCGACACCATCAGCGGCGAGAGCTATGGTGGGGGCCGCAGGACCGTCTTCAGCTGTAAGTGTGGAATCCATAGCGGTATCTACAACAGGCGAATCCACCACCTCAGCCTTGGACTTATCATTATCTTCATTGATACGTTCCACGGTAGCAAGAGCACCATCTGTAGCTTCTGAGAACACAATAGATGGCTCCGAGTGAACTTCAGCACTTGTTGGAGACGATGTTGTTGGTGGAGCGGCAGTGGTAAGCAAAGGAGACGTGGTGAGGGTGTTGTTTTGTGGTTTTGAGCCTTGGTTTTTGGGAGAAGTTAAGGATCCTAGCGATTGGACATCTTCATCTTCTTCAGACGATGCGGCGTCATCTTCATCCTCTATATCCCCTTCGAGAACAAGTTTAACTCTTTGGGCAGAATCGCCCTCCCGGACCCAGTGAAGCATCAGACCCAATCCCACTCCAGACCAAGTAGCATCAGATACTGTCAATATGTGTTCGTGAACTTTCGATGCCGTCTTTGACCGAGTGCCAACTTTCACCAATCCTTCCGGCTTCTCTATGCCAATCAAAGGATTCGGAAGAAATGGAACTGGGTCCAGCTTTGTCCGCAACATGGCTGATAATGACTGTCTTAGCCATGGAGTCATCCCCGGATGTGAAAGCGCCAGATCATCACCCAATAAACGTAGCTGCTCTTTGAGCTGTTCACCGGCCAAACCCTCGGATATAGATGGAGGCTCCACTTCAATCACTGCTGGATCATCGTCCATTTCGATTGCGGATTCAAGACAGAATCTGGTCGTCCGTCCACTCCCAATATACGCTGCTACTCGAGCAGTCTTGCGCCACAGCTCCGCATCTGACGGATCCCGGTCAAGAGCAGCGAGGAAGTCCCGAATACAGCAACGAGCCAATTCCAAGGGCTCATCCTGCTCAAAATATTGATTCCGACATCTTTTCTGTTCTTCAATATCAGAGCCAGCATTCCGGGCGGCTTGGGCGGCTTGGTGACGCATCTTGTCAAGGTAAAATTGGCCTCGGTTCTTATGGGCCAGATAAAGAGCCTGAGGCAGACTGGTACCTGTACCATCTGAGTCGACTACGGCGAGGTCCAGTAAAGAAGGCTGAGAGGTGTGTCGTTCGGCACGTTCATATTCGGTGGCGGCCTCGGGGTAGCTGAAGATGTCGGAAGCGAAAAGGGAGGCATAGGCAGTTTCGGCGTCGTTGTAAAACTTTGGGCCCTGTGCATGAAGTTTAAGGGCGGTTTGGAAGAGCTTGAGGGCTTCGTCGACATGAAGTTCACGGATGGCGCTTTCTTCGTCTTCGACAGTCTCCTCAAGCTCGATGTTGATGGCTTGAAAGGCAGGCTAGAACAAGAAAATAGCGGTTAGATTAGAAGGTATAGAGGCCCCAGAACACTCAAGAGACTTACCATGGCAGGCGGATAGCAGGTGGTCGCAAGAGCGACTCTATCTCATAGTTGAGGGCCAGTTGTAGACTTCGAATCGCTTGGACTGAACGGAATAAGGGTTCGGGGTTTGTTGAGCGCACGATGTTGATTGTTGTTGGCGCAAAAAGTATAGCAATAAATCTTCACGAATTGGGGTCGACACAATTAATTTCGTGTTGCTAGAGATAAGGAAAGGCGTATATGGTGTCTCGCGTAGTGTAGATTTGTGGTCGGCGTCGTTGGTGATGGTTTAAGTGGCAACCAATCGCAGTTTCACATGTCGGAATCGCAACTAACGGGTATGTTAAATTGGCTGTCGCGCGCCGGACCCTTGACGTCGCTTGTTGATGCAAGGCTGATGAACTTTTTGGCTGAGTCAGCGAAATTAGTTACGAGGCTGCAGGTATTCAGGTTGCAGGACAGCAATTGCGGGGTATGATTGGCTGAAGCTTACCCCTGCTTAATGTTAATGGTGGGGGAGCTAGAAGCAGTTCTGGACCCTAATACTGATGACAGATAGCATTGAAATATGGTATTGAAGATGCCATTAGCAGTATAGTCATGCTTGCCATTGTCTTTGTTCAAGATACCAATGCTATAGTTATTTCAACT
Organism: Catunica adiposa; assembly: GCA_001640685.1. Classification (NCBI taxonomy): domain Eukaryota; kingdom Fungi; phylum Ascomycota; class Sordariomycetes; order Microascales; family Ceratocystidaceae; genus Catunica; species Catunica adiposa. Next base: position 22,391 of record LXGU01000089.1, read on the forward strand.
TACCACTCGCTCTTATAAACACGCTAAACCACTGTTTGCCCTACTAATTGTCCTTAAATTGTCACCACCTGTCCACAGAGGCTGAGTAAGCATCCCTGGCCACTCACTGTGGCTTGTTTCGGGAAAGCACATACGAAGTTGTAAACCACGCCTGTTCGGGTGGGCTTCATTTCTTTGAGGCGCTTTGCCATTTTTTTTTTGTTTGGGCAACTTTAGATCACAAGAGATTGATTCCAAGTGATCAGTAGCACATGCGATTTTTTTTGCCATTTATTTATCAGTTTTTATCCGCCCACGCTGATTCTCTCTTAATTGGCCGTTGTTAGGCTATCTGACTAGGGAGCGCATCGGGTCTGTCGACCACTACCCCCGCCAAAATGCTCGCCCCCGGCGTTCCAGAGTACGTCCATGACATCAGAGACCCGAACATGACCCCGAACATGACCCCGCTTGTAACTCCCATGTTCATAAAAAATCACTATCTAACCCGTCTACTTTACCAGGCTCACCGAGCAACATCTCCATGAATCCATCGAAGCCCGCACCGAGTCGCTGGTCACTCTGCGTGAACTCGGCCCGCCCGACTTGGTACATCTCGTTCGCGCCAACACTCGCAGTAGTCAGCACAAGAACATGGGCGTTTACCATCATGTGACTGGTGTCGATGCTTCCTCATCTGCTTCTCTCGCTGCCTACATCAACACCTTGACGTACAGCGAGCCGAATCCCCAGTCGCAAACCCACAACACTAAAGTTGTCCAGGGCATGTACTGCTGTTACAATGCCTTTGCGCGCGTTGATATGCGTGTTCAGGTTGCCATTCCGGGTGGTGTTGAAGCATTTTGTGTGGATGAGCGTGGGGAGAAAAGACCGGCTACCGAAGATATGTGGTTGGAGACATACTTGTGTTCCGCGCTACGGGCTTACTTCTACGCCGATGATGGTACAGGCGAGACTACCCGCAAGATCATGGGTGTACGGCGATTTAACCCAGTCACCAATACGGAGTCAGAACACCGCTTTTTGCACGCCGCCGAGACTCTCTTTTTCCGCGGGTGGCAATTAGGATCCGATTCAGTAGTGCAAGTGCCAAATGTTGTAGCCAATCACCTGACGACCGGTCTGCTCCGCTACTTTTCGACCACTGGCCGCTATACCTCAGGTATTAACTTGTTTGAGAAGTTGCGCCAACAGAATGTTGAAGTAGCGTCTCTGCTTGCCAAGGTTCTCTTTATGGCCAACGAGGAAGTCCGTGGAATCCGTGTCTTGTACCAAGCGTTACAGGAAAGTCCAATGGACTATGTTATGCTTGATACCCAAGCCGAGTTTCTGTTAAACAAGGCACTTAAGGCAGAGACCCCCGAGCTCAAACAGGAGCGTCTGCAAATGGCCCTGGCTTGTGCTGACCGGGGCACTATTGCTGCGCCGAGTGAGTTTAGCACATGGGCTCGTCTGGCACAGATTTATGTTGCCATGGAGGACTGGGAGCATGCTCTTGCCATCCTCAATTCGTGCCCCATGTTTACTTACCAAGACAAAGACGCCCCGCTCATGCCACCAACCAAGGACATTTACTTACCAGTGATTCCCGAGAGCCGACTTGATGAAATTGACTCAGAAACCGATCAACGCTTTGACAGTATTGACCCAAGTCTACTGAGTTTGCGCGCGGCCACATACAAGGGGACATTCAAAGAAGCGTACAAGATTTTGACCGAAATGGCATCACGTGTGGGCTGGGACCAACTGTTGAAGATCCGTAGCACAGTATTTGTGATGGAGGACGAGTATCGTACGGAGAAGCACGAGGCTGCCACCGGCACTACTGAAACCCCAGGAGAGTCATCGGCTTCGTTACCACAGCACCAGAATACTTCGTCAACACAATCACAAACTGCGGTCGCCGGAGCTGAGGAAGCCGGAGGCCGGAATCCCAGTTTGGATGGTATCCGAAGTCCCAGTCCCGGGCCTGATGGAAAGCACGATGAAGTGGATGACGATGCAGCTGTGGAGTCAGAGATTGAGGAGACTGTCGAGCGTCTGGATGGGGAGCCTGTTGTTGATACTGAACCATTAACGGAGCCTTCGCTAAACACCGTCGAGAAGCCTGTGGTGGCGGCAGCTGCTACCGACAACAAAGACGGTACCGTGGATCCGGTCTCTGATTCTGTGGTTGCGGCGACGGCGGCGACTACTGATGCAGCGGCGGCCAACCAGCAAGATCTTCTCTCCAAGCTCAACACCAAGCGTCTCTGTGAGCGCTGGCTTGACTCTCTCTTTATGGTTTTGTACGAAGACCTTCGCGTGTATACTATTTGGCGCACTCAGATGGCCCAATACCGCGCCCAATCTCTGCAGTACCGCAAGTCGGCTGAAGAATGGGAGATCCTTGGTGCTCTTGCCGAGCGTCTTCAGCACTCAGATGAGGCTGTTGAAGCCTACCGCGCCTGCTTGGCGATCCGGTTCTCGCCCAAGGCCCTCAGCGGTATCTCACGTGCCTTTGAGCGCACGAAGAGCACCCGGGAGACTGTAGACGCACTAATCAGACTGGTATGCTGGCAGTTTAGATGGTATTCGCAGTTTTCTCCAGAGTTGTTGCGGACGATAAGAATGTTGATTGAAGATGAGGGGGCTTTGAAGGTGAGGAGTATTATCCAGGCGACGAATTTGCCGCAACCGGTGTTGGATTTGACGCATCAGTATGCAGCATTGTGTGCGACATTCCGGAGCTCAGGGACGGATGGTTAGAGGGTGTAAAGGGGGGGGTTGTAGAGGTAGTAGCAGTAGTAGCGTTTATTATTAATGGATCTTGTTTTGCGCCAGCCATTTGGGGATTATTCTTGAACATGTCTATGTCGGGCTCTACGTAGTAATCCAGAGGTTGAATTTCCGTTTTGGGAGATTTACAAGTATATGTCGCATAGTCACGTGAATACCCACATTCGGGTCCATTTCCAACCCTAGTCGTTAGCTAACCCTACTGCATTGTCAAGCGAGCAAGCGAGATGTTTAGAAAAGGGACGTGCTAAGCGTGGGTGCTGACGGTGAGGCTGAGGGTGAAATCAGCGTTTCATGAAGCGGTGATATAAATTGAGTTTAGGTACCTAATTCATTCTATTTCTGATTCTTTACCAAGTTGTTTACTTGTGTATTTCTAGCTAACCAATCGTCCGTCTCTTTGATAGCGAGCTATTAGAGCCTATAACAACAACTCATCACTGCACATGGTCCCTCCCTGTGATTACCTAAAGAGGCACCTTCTTGTTATCTTATCTGATAAGTACGTATCTCATCAGCACCTTCCTTAGATGAAATACTTATAATATTCAGGATTTTGTAAAAGACATTTCTAACAACCTTTCTAGATTCCATAATTTTCAAAAAATCTAGTTAAAAAAACTCCATTTACTCTTGTCGAAATGTCCCGGTTAACCTCATGGTTCCGCGCGGCGGATCCCCCGCCCCCAATGACCCCACCAGCCACGCTGCTAGCTCGGGAAATGTCCGACATCACTTCAGCATTCCTTGCGACTGAGCTCATTATGAATGATGATATGGAGACTGCCGAAACTCTATTGAGGCAGGGGACTTCTTGCTACCATCACTTGGCGTTGTCTGTAATCTGCTTCATGCGCGCAGTGCTCGGGTTTGAGAAGGAAGTCATGAACGAAGCGAGTGTGTCATTGAACGAATGTGAGGTTAGAGCTGGGAATGATCAGAGGAGAGCTACCAGGGAGATCCCGGATGATCTTTGCGGAATGTATCCGGCAGGAACGGAATATCGGTTGGTGTTAGCCGAAGCTCAACTGATGGGGGCAGTCGTGGGTGTATTGCACGAAAGTGTCACGGAGGCCTTGAAGAGTTTCTATAAGCTGAGGAAGGCGTATCTTACATTGGAAGCGTTGGCGGCGGAAGAAGCAGAAGCTTTGAAGAAGCAGAAACAAGAAGCAGCCAAGGAGCCGGCTGCTAAATTGGAGGCGTCTCCGGAGGAAATCCCCGGTGAAAAAATTAAGACGACCACATTAATAGTTGATGCTCCGATACCTTCTTCTGACAACCCGCTTACTTCTCCTCTCCATTCCCCATTCCCTCCAGATCCCATTTTCACAACTCCTCGTGCCGTCTTCATTCACTCAGGCATCAACCTTTGCTTTGGCGTCCTTCTCTTTCTCTTTACATTAATCCCCCCTGCATTCTCTCGTCTTTTGTCGATCGTTGGATTCAAAGGTGATCGTCTTCGTGGCATTAACCTCCTCTGGGAATCCACGCAATTTGCCAACGTCCATGGGGCCGTTGCTGCTTTAGTATTACTGAATTATTACCATGGGTTATTGGGTTTCAGCGATATATTGCCGACAAAGGAGCACTGGGATTCTGGAGCTGCAAGCATTGGGTACCCGCGGGAGCGTTGTGTGAAATTGTTGGCAGCTATGAGAAGCCGGTATCCTGATTCGGGGCTCTGGAGGTTGGAAGAAGCTCGGTTGTCCACGGCGGTTAGAGACCTCAAGGGCGCCCTAGCCACGCTTCAAGACCCATCAGTCCCTGCGCCCAAGATGAAGCAGGTCGCTGCTCTACTTGGTTTTGAGTTGGCTATGAACGCTTTATACTCACAAGATTGGCCTCTCGCGAAGAAGTCCTTTATTGCTGCCCTGGAACTCAATGATTGGAGTCATGCCATGTACTATTATCTGGCCGCTGCTTCGGAGATTGAGATTTATCGTGATTCTGTGGCGTCTGGAGATATGGATGAGGCTCGGAGAAAGAAGAAGATTGTGGGTGAGCTCCTGGGCAAGGTCAAGGAAACATCGGGGCGGAAAAAGTTCATGGCTAAGCAACTGCCCATAGAGCAATATCTTGCTAGGAAGCTCACTCGCTGGGAAGAGCGGATTAAGGTGGCGAAAACCAAGGGTATCGATGTGGATATTGTCGACGTTATTGGTGTTAGTCCGGCGATGGAGCTTACTGTATTACTCAATGGGCAGAAGAGAATGGACGAAGCCTTGTTAACATCAGCGATGAAGTTAATTGATGAGTCTAGATGGACTGCACCAGCCACTGTTGTGGACCTCATCAAATCAGACCCAGATGAGCTCGCTGTCCACGCAATCTGTAACGCTTCGTTCCTCCGGAACCTCGGAAAGACGACCGAAGCTAAGACTATCCTTGAAACTCATATCCTTTGCAAAGATCGGTCGTTTTTTAAGGGAGTAACTAGAGATGACTGGGTGCACCCGGCTGCTTACTATGAGCTTGCCGTGTGCCTTTGGGACGAAGCGTGCCCCGAGGACGGTCTGGATATCGAGAAGATTACGGAGATGAACGGAGAGAAGGGAGATATTGAGGGATTCAGGAAAGAGAAGTTGATGGAGTGCCAGAAGGCATTGGATATGGCAGCAGGATGGGAAGGGTATGTTTTGGATGCGAGAGTGGGAATGAGAGTTCAAACAGGACTGGAAACGATGAAGTGGATGAGAGCAAAGATGGGGTACTAGGAGAGCAGAGATGGCGATGGAGATACTAGATTGTAGAGAGTCGATATAGACAGTCGATATAGACAGTCGATATAGAGAACCTATATAGAGATCCTATATAGAGAGTCGATATAGAGAATTAACATAGATACAGATTCTTTCAGCTGACCATTGGCTCATCTCATGCTATCGTGAAAACCTTAATACTATTGATTATAAGTTCCTGTCAACTTCTGCTATCGCTTCCGGCATTATCCGTCCATCCCATCCCACCTTGCTCCGTGTCACACCATACCCTAACCCTCAGCCATTATCTATCTTCACTCATGACCCCCTTGCCCTGCCCTACCGTTACCGTGTTGCCCAGTATATCGACAGTATATCGATTCCTCTCTTCACAACGCGCTGTAATCCTTCCTCCTTTCCTAATCCCTGTCAACCTCACTTCCTACCATCTACCATCCTTCTCTCCCTCGTTCCAGGAATCAGGAACAAATAGGATTGCTTATGGAGCCTCAGCTTTAGCAGCAGCAAGTAATCTTGAGATTAGTGGTTCGGGTGAATAAACTCCACTTAATACAACTGTGGGTTGACAGAGAAAGGTTATAGTGACGCCCTGACTGACTGGTCCGTGACGACAGATGATGATTGATGGGAATCGCGACTGGGCGCGTTTTTGAGGGAGGGACACATGATTGGGGACGAGGGTATTTGGAGCGTGGGTTTAATGGGGGATGTAACTAGAGGGTTGCAGTAAAGTCAGGAGAAGTGGTTTGAGAGGCGGAACGAAAGAATGATGGAAAAGAGACTCATTTGTTCCTCAAACAACGATAGTGCTTATAGTTCCATTTTAATCTAGCCTTTCCGTGATCTTCATTTCTTAGTTGTCCTCTGCCCCTTCCATTTCCACTTCTTCTACAAGCGCCTTCCCTCCAGTGTCCCTTCTTTAAATTCCTCCTCCCGTCACGCCGCGAGGATCACCTGGTTCGTGTGCCTACTTCATTTTGAGAGCTGTCCCTGTCCTGTCCGTGGATTGGAAGGTACATAGTCAGCAGCCGTTAGCCAGTGAGAAGTGAGCGGCGACGCTTTGAAGGAAAGAACCTGCGAATCTGTAAAGAGGCAGGAGCAAAAAAAAAAAAAAAAAGAAGAAAAAAAGACGAGCCCCTAATTTTCTTCTTTTATTGTGACTTTTTCTCGTGGAAGAACTCGAATTGAAGCTATCTATTGCTCTAGATTCTTGAGACTGCGTTTGCTTTAATATTTGGTTCTTTTCATTCTCTTCTTGTTAAAATATCGTTAATTTTTGGGTTAAAAATCCGCTTAATTGCCTGTTGATTTATTTTATCGCATATTTGCGCCAACCACGAACGAACTACGCTCCATCGCGACATCCTCCCACCTAGCTACCAAACTACCATTCAACTGCCGATCGCCACCATAATCCAAGACACAGCTTTTTATCACATATATACGCAAACAGCGACTCCTTCTCGAGGCCACCGATCATGGACCTCCCCGCCATCCCTCCCATCCCACCCCAAACCCATCGTCACGCCCGCCAACGCTCCCTTCAGCGCTCCGCTATCCACGTCGCCTCCACCTCCCGCGCCCCATCTCGCTCTCGCACAACAACACCAACACCCACTGGCCGTCCTCCCCTCCCTACCCCCCAATTTAACCCCCGTTCAGACTCACTTCTCCACCGCTACGCGGGTGCTACACCTGACAGCCAAATAGGACGTCCCCGACAGAACTCTTCATTACTGGTGGCGCCGGCCAGCCCTGACGTACTGAATAATCTGATTGATTCTTTTGCTGTCATTCAAAAACCGGAAGAGATTGAATCACGGGACGATTACCCCTCGTTGCTGAGGCCGAGCCCACACCTTGCTCCAGGTCCGCGGTCATCGCCGCTGTTGTCACCTATTGGAGGTAGAGACTATCCAGGGAGCACAGCGAGTTCCCCAATTTCTCAGTCCCTTCGGGAAAAGGGAAGCTTTGGTGTTGATTACGGCGCATTCCGTCAGCCATCTAAAGAGGAGCTACGCGCTGCTTACTTGAACCCGCTCCAAGACCTCTCAGCTGCGCCCCCAGTAATCAAAACGTCGAAGCCGCCTTCTGGCTACAGTTCTCTCACAGCGCCGAGATCATTGCCACATAAGGATTCGTCTAGTGGGCTACGATCTCTCCTTCGCTCTGGGTCCCGACCATCTTCGAGATCGTCTAATTGTTCCCGGGATGACCACTCGATTGGAGCCATCTCAATAGATCGCTCAGGAACACCTGATCTCCACCGGTCCCGCAGCACAGATTCTTGGGGTCGCAAATCAACCAATAACGTACCACCGAGAAACAACCGCGGTTTGATGTATATGTCATCCAAAGAACGGCTCCGCGAAGCCGATCGTGAACGCGAAAAGAAGCGCGCATCGTTGGGTGCGCCGACAGCCGTGTCACCTGAGTATGCGGGGGGCTCTTCACCGATGTTACGACCATCGGGCCCATTGGCTGAGATTCCGATCACGGAAGAGGGCGGAAGTTCAATAGAAGATGATCTGGCTGGTTTCCATCTGAGCAGCTCTCCAGCCGTTTCGGGAGTTCCTGATATTGCCAGTCCTCGACAGATACCGACGCGGGAATCGTCATTGCGTCGCACACCACATCGTCGGTCATCAACACGGAATTCGCGGCGGTCAGGAGCTGGAGATGAGCGGGATCTGAGTAGAGACCGGGATGCCGATATTCCAGAACATTCAGCAATGCGTCATGCGGCATCGTCAACATCAGTAGACAAACGCCATAAGCGGGCCAAGTCATCATTGGATGGGTTCTCTAGACGGCAAACACCAGACATGTTCTCTGGGCAGGACTCTCCAGCAATTTCGTCGTCCGACCGGAAAATACCACTACACAGGAGGGTCTCAGATTCGTTCAGACCACAAGCGACAGTGTCAGAGTCAGGCGAACACTTCGGTGATGAAGGAGCGCCGTTTCCAGCGGTAGCACAGAATAGGAAGAGGGAAGAGGGGTCGACAGAACGGGGCATGAAGCGACGATCGGGCCAACGGTATTCTACGGATGCTTCAGAGGCTTTGAAAATGAAGAGGAGCTCGTCACGGTTAAAACGACTATCAGCATCGGGCCTATCGGGGCTAACACCGAAAGGGGACGATATGGCTGCCAAGGAACAAAAGATGCGGGACAAGGAGGAAAAGAGAAGGGCGTCCAGTGTCGAAATTGAGAGGCCGCAGTCAGCAGATTCGATTGACGACGCGGTCGAGAGTTATCTTTGTTCCCCACGACTATCACAAAAGATTAGACATCCACAAACAGGCCGGATCATCTCATTTTCGGAGGTGGGCGATTCCAATGGATCGGCGGTCTTCTGTTGCGTGGGGATGGGCTTGACAAGGTACATTACAGCGTTTTACGATGAGCTGGCACTGACCTTGAAATTGCGGCTGATCACTCCAGACCGTCCGGGCGTCGGAGACTCTGAGGCGTACAATGATGGGACGACCACACCGTTGAGCTGGCCGGATGACGTCTACGCTATTTGTCAAGCTCTCAAAATCACCAAGTTTTCGATCCTGGCGCATTCAGCTGGTGCTATATATGCCTTGGCCACAGCTCTCCGTATGCCCCAGCACATCCGCGGCCGTTTGCATCTTCTTGCGCCGTGGATCCCGCCATCGCAAATGAACGTATTTGGGACATCCCAGGTTCTTCCCCCGACCAACGCCATACCAACGGCCCAAAGAATCCTTCGAGCCTTACCTACACCCTTCCTCAGCATTGCTAACAGCTCGTTTATGACGGCAACGTCCTCGTCCATCACCTCATCACTCCCGAAAACTCCAAGGCGGAAAGCGCGGAGATCGGCGGCCAATGCACAGCAGAGGGTGGCCGCAAACGCCGATAAAGAGAATATTCCATTTGCGGGGCAATCTATCGTTCCAGATGACGAGGCATCAGTAGACCACATGGGAGGTGGCGTGACTACGAAGGTGTTGACGGCGGCATTTGATGCGGTGGCCGATAAGGAAAGACAGGCAATCTACGATGAACGGTTGACTCATTCAATTTGGGAACTAGCCACGACAAATGCAAACCCGGCAGTTGACCTGCTAGTTTGCCTTGAGCGCCGGCACACAATCGGATTCCGGTATGTGGATATCACAAGACCGGTAGTCATCCATCACGGCTCACGGGACACCAGGGTGCCAGTGGACAATGTACGGTGGTTGGGCAAGACGATGAGGAGGTGTGAAGTGAGGGTGCTTGAGGGAGAAGGACATGGCTTGATGGCAAGTGCGAGTGTGATGGGTGGCGTGCTGATGGAGATTGCCAAGGAGTGGGATGACTGGATGAAGGCAACGGGGGAAAATGGACAGGGGACTTCAAGAGGACGGGGGCTGAGGTGAGGGAAGGAGGGCCCACCAAGAAGAGGATACAAGGGGTGTTAATGGTATTACAGGTATATAGATGGAAAGTAATGTGGAATGACTGTTTAGACTACTTGAGATTTGAGGATATCCTATTGTTTGCTTATGTAATCATATTTTTTGTTCCTTCTATAAATGCGCGCCTTCCTTTATAATCTTCATAGGATGGCACTATTATTGGAGTCCTCGAGTATCGAAGGCCAAGGCTCAATAAGCAGCCAATGGCATTCCCTTTTCAAAGAAGGCGATATTCATCAAAACCTGTCAGCGACCGATTATCAAGAACTTGATATTTTGATAACAAGACAAGGCGCTAAGCGCTGAGGAAGACTTGCAGGCTTTGAAGGGATCATGGGTTCGGTGAGTCAGTTGATTGGGGTTCGGTTCGCCTTGTTTTTTCTTTTCTTCGGAGCGAGTAAGTGAGTAAGTGAGGGGATGAGGGGAAGTTGGGAAGGATGTATGGTTAATTTAATGCAGGGGATGTTTTAAAATGAGGGGGAATGGAATGTTGAGGAATACTGATGGAGTGGTGGATTGGAAGGCGAGGTGGGTGAGAACTAAGGGACAGGATGAGATTGGGATTTGGGCTGAAGGAAGATGGACAATGGGAAATTGGTGTTAGTGGAAAACCCTAAGGGTTGTTTAGTGACGTCATGACCGCTAGTTAAGATAAAGCGGCCAATGATATGACGATGTTTTGGTCAAGCAGCCAATCCGGATGATGCTCTCTGGGATAATTTAACAGGCCTTTTTTCAGGGTCCAGTGTCCATCGATATCTCGGCCTAAGTCAAAAACAAGGCGACTAGTCAAAAAGCTAACCTCGAGATAACACATGCGGTCGACTCACCAGTGACTCGGCCCATGACTAACAAAACAACCCCTCAACAAAAGTTCACTCTATAAAGCCTGCCATGACCTCTTTGCCTGTAGTATTGCCCAAATATAAGAGAACTAAGAACATTCTTCGACATCAAGGCTATCGTTTAGTCTCGATTATTGCTAGATATTAGCTTATCTGGCTGGCAAGTATTCACTTGTCTATAACTGCACTTCTATCACTATCTCTCTCTCTCTCTCTCTCTCTCTCTCTCTCTATTTTATATTCCTACCTTGCTATACTATTCTATCCTTCATTTCCACAACGGATAACTGCATATTGCCACGTCAGTCACACTCTCCTCCTACACATTCGACCCCAACCCTACTAACTCTCGATAGACGCCTAGTACAATATCTCACGTCTCACAAACACTAGATAACCATCCTCTCCTCTTCCTGTTTCTTGTGATTTTCACTCACAAGTGTCAGATTTCCAGTTTCCCCAAACTCAAGACTTCTATCTTGTCAGTTTTTAGACTGTCTTGCCTGCCTATTGCCTCCAAGCCCTGCCAGGAAATCCCCCAACCTGCAGGTCCCCTCCCATTGCAACACAGCACATCCAATTAGAAAGGCGCATTGCCTAATTGATCCTATTGGTAGCTCATTGGGCGGTTGCATTTGCCACTGATTTACGGGTGAACGATACAGCTTATAGAGATAGAAAGAGAGATATATACAACTTGTATATATATTGAGTGCCTGTAGTCATTTGCTGTTTTCTTCCTTCTTCCCTTTCTTCTCTACGCCATTCTTTTTTGCTGATTGACTAGGAAACTAGTTGATTGGCCTTTCCCTTCGTTTTCCTTTTCGACATCGGGTTGCCAATTTACTTTGGGGATTAACAGAGCGAAAGACAAACACCATCTTTCGTTTTGTTAATTATTTTTGGTTTAGTTTGTTTTGGGAGTGATTCACTTAACTGTGCATTACCGTGTTATTCTATCGTTGATTTTGATTCCAATTGTTGTTTCTTGTTATTTCTGTTTCCTTGCATCAGACTTATTACGATTCAAGGTTGTAATCGTCATAATCATCGTCACTCTTTTCGGAAGGATAAGGCTTCTTTCCGGATTTAGATACACACATCCCATACTTTCCATTTCAATCTCCACCCACGGACCCGTTCCTTCCCTCCTTCCTTCCTACCCCTCTTCCCTCCTTCCTTCCTACCCCTCTTCCCGCCCCTCCCTTCCCTTTTCCTTTCCTGCCGTTCCGGGCTCTCTACCCACCCGGTCCTTCCTATCAACCCTTCTACTACCTTCCGCGGAATATATCCCATTCCTTCCCTTCCACACCTTAACCTAAGTGCCCCTTCCTCATCCTGCTTCTATCATATATCCCCATCTACCTCCGATATCTCGTATTTGTGTTCCTATTCACAATCACCTATACCCCCAATACCCTTTTATCGTGCTTTTGTTTTTGTGCTTCTTCCTATTTACTTCCAATCCTTAGCCTCTTCTGAATCTTCACTGATTCCGGAAGAGCATATAAACCACCAAAATTTCCTCCAATCCTTCCTCCCAATCGCCCCCGCGGCTCACCTCCCTCTTCACCATGTTCCGTCGTCCCTTCCGTCAGACCCCTCGCGACCGCTCCGCCTCCCCCTCCCGCATCGAGAAACAAGTTAAGCTCAAGAAGCCCGCTGCGCCCCCTTCCTACCCGACCCACGGCAATGTCCATGGCCACAGCAATACGTCTCCGGGCCATTCTCGCCAGGGGAGACCGGGACGGGATACTAGGCCGTCGAGGTTAAGGGAGGTTACGGATGTTAGTGGACAGACGAGGGTTCAACATGGACGAAGCGCATCACATTCGAGTGCGCCGTTTCCTAGTCCGCCGGTGTCTCCCAAGATTGAGACGTCCCCTGTTGTAACCATTACCGTTGGCCCAGAGAATAGGCTATTCGCTGCGCACGAAGACATACTTTGCCAGTCGCCGTACTTTGCCTCGGTGCTGAGGGGGTCTCCAGGTCTCCGGGGGCCCAAGAGAGTTAGTTTACCAGAAGAGGACCCCGGAGTCTTCTCAGTTATCTTGGAGTGGCTTTACAAGAAGGAGTATTACCCTCGGTTACTCAAAGATGACAACGATGACTACGAACTTGAGGGGTGTACCGACGGCTCCACTGTCAACCCATATGCCAGCCCCGTTAGCCTCCCTAGTGACTCTCCCGGCCGCTCCTCCACTTCCTCTCCCAAAGCCACAGCGCTCCCCGGCTACTCAGTCGAAGCCACAATCTATCTCCCCCACGCCGACCTCACAATCCTCCGCGACACCGCCATTTACTGTGCAGCCCTCCACTACTCCCTCCCGGCGCTCGCTACCCTGTCGCTTCGCAAACAAGGACTCCAATCCGGCATTGACGTCGGGACGATCTTGCGGAGCGCACAGTATGCGTATGCTAATACGCCGGATGACGATTCGAGGTTGCGGGCGCATTACTTGGCATTGATTATTCGGTGCCGGAGGACGTTTAGAAGAAGTGGGACAATGCAAGGGGAGATGGAGAAGGGCGGGAGTAAGTTGTATTTTGATTTGTTTGTGGCGTTGTGTAATCATCTAGATGATGTCATTGAGGTAGCGGGAGTGGGGCAGTAAGAGAAGTGATATAAATGGGTGATGAAACGTATATTTATGGTTTTCTTTGCTGGCAAAGGTTTTGTTCGGATAAAAAGAAAAAAAAAAGAAAGAATATTTGCTTTTCTTTTTCTGATTTATTTTCTTTGGCTCTCTTGTTTCTTTTTTCTTTTTCATGAGTTGTTTATTGGTCTTTCTTGTTTCTGCTTCTGCTTTTGCTTCTGCTATTTCTGCAATCCAAACCCCAGAAAAGTCCAAGAAAAAAAAACAATAACATCAACACACGCACACACACACACACACACACACACACACACACAACACGATAACATCATCTACATTCATTACACGATTTACGATTTCACGAGATCTACACTATTAGGAGCATATCTATCTTATCATGGAACGCACAACCGAGCACTCTTTAGGTTTCTTTTGTCAGGGCAATGGGACTTAGGAAGAAGTCTGTAGTTGGTAGTTGAATATATCTATAAGAATTGGCGGAAATAAGAATGAATCTTATGTGATTAAAGTGGGACTAATGTCCATCATCATGTCTGTACAACTATTATCTAACACCAATTTCATCAGCCATCTTTGTCTGCAACTCCGTCTTCACCTCAAATCCCATCAATTAATGGACTCAGACCCTGAGCCGTCCCAATCCGACTCTCAAAGAAAAATCTTAAAGCCTCAACCCTCTGCCGATCCGCCATCCACCTTGCGAACTCTGCCGGATTAGTATTAACCACATCCTTCAACTCTGGCGCGCCCTGCGGAGCCGACACGTCATCCCGTACACTCCACATCCCGGAATTCTCTTGAAACTCCTTACTCAGCAAAAAGTTCATAAGCAACTTGGCCCCCTTTGGGTGTGGGGCGTCTTTGAGGATCGCGCCGGTTTGAGGCCATGTGGTAAATGATCCATTAGTGGGGTTGTGGTGAACGAGGGGAGCGCTGCTGGAGTGGCCAGTGGATGAGGTGAAGGTAGCGGCGTAGGTGTTGTTGGGTTGTTCAATGAGAGTTTTGGGCGTTGCGGTTCCACGGACCCATTTGGGGTTCTGGGTGAGGAGTGTGTCGAACCATTGGAGGCCGTATTGTTTGAGACTAGATTTGATGTTAGTTGACTAGTGACTTTATGTCTTCATCTCTTCATATCTCTCTCCAGCAGAACAAAGCGATGATATCAATAAACACTTACATCAAGTCAAATTGGTGCAAGACCGCATCGTCGTCGTTAGGATACGTTAAAACCAACTTATTCTTGAACTCTGGCTTCAAGTAATCCGCATAATCCGTCGGCAGATTCCCCGTCTTATTCTCATTCGCAATAAGCCCCCAGTTGATCACCATATAACCATAGTACGCCCCATCCCCATCCTTATAAGCGTTGTCCACGTGACTCCACCCCGCTGGCTTATAATTCAACAACGCCCCCTCGTTCTTCCACCTCGGATAATCATGTAAAGTCTGCAAAATCACAGCGTCCACATAGACTTGACCCGTTGCCAACTACCTGTCGACATTCACATCGTGGTACTTTGACAAGTCAACCGTCAAGTTCAACGTCAACCCCGGAAACCTCGACTCAAAGGCAGTTTTAACACCGCTGGACCCGTCGGGCTCGTCACCGCCGTGCCAAACGGTGATAGTAGAGCCTTCGGCGAGTGCGTCTTTGTAGAGGGTGTCGAGGGAGGCGGTTTCTTCGGCGACAGATGTAGAGGGGGAGAAGGTGAGGAGGGTATCGTAGGCGGTGGCGCGGGTGGCGATGGCCAAGAGGGTGATTAGAGGCTGGAGGGACTTCATGGTGGGCAGACAAGCGTACAAGGAAACAATAAACCCAGGCTGAGTTGTGAGTCTGGAGAGAAAAGGTGAAGACAGAGAGTGAAATTTATCTTGGGTGATCACCGCCTTTTCATTAAGCGTCGATCTCTTGGCATTCATCGTATATGTAGATCATCCCCAGGCATCACCAACGACGATCCTGGATATAGCCACTCACCCTACCCCATCTCCCCATACCATCCGACTACATACATTCGACACTACCTAGCTAGCAAACAAAAGTTACCCTACCGTGTGCCACCGGTTTGCATCTCGGCGTCCCGCGCGCGTGCAGTGCCTGCCACGTCATCTCTAAACCAGGCAAACTAATTAGGAGAAATACCACCCAGAAACTCCGGAAAACCCAACAAACACCATCTCCAACTCTTGAACTTCCAAGGTTGGACCCTCCGCTATTGCGATATGACGGTCACGCCATCGGGTACTAATATTGCCGTCGGACAGCATCACCAATAAATGCCCTTGCCATCTTTCTGCTGACAAGGCGCGCGGGCCGAAGTTCACTCCGAATGGGATTAATCCTAGACTTGGGTCTTTATCGGTATCGTCATCGTCTTTGCTGACTAAAATTTCTATATTTTTCTCATCAAGTCGTTAATTAGTCTAATCCTCAAACCCATACTCTTCTGGCTCCTCTTCATAGTCTTCACCATACTCCTCCTCGTACTCCTCCTCTTCCGGAACCTCCTCATCATCCCCATCCTGTCCATCCGCCTCGTTTTCTTGCCCTCCCTCTCCATCATCTCCCTCCACAGTTCCACCTTCCTCCTCCCCTCCGCCCATCTCCCCCTCAAACAGACTCCTAATCGCCTCGTAGTTAATCCTCTTACTAATCGCTCTCTCCTTCATCACGCTAACAGCCGCCTCTGCTGCACTCCCCGCCGGCTCCGCTTGTCCCTCGCCCATCCTCGGCCTCTTCTTCCTCCGTCTCGTCTGTTTCGGTTTCTCCGCGGCCAACTTCAATCTAAACACCTTCTCTTGCTGCGTCCTCAACCAATCCTTGTTACTGTTAGACCATAATAGTTCCTTAATCTTCGCCTCTTCTTCACTAAGAAGGCAACTAACAACCTCAGGGTCGTTATCAAATTCATCCTCGCCAACTTCGGGCGCCATTGAGACGTTCTTGGTTGGTTGTGACGCAAGAGCTGCTTTTGAGTTCTCAAGGGCGATCTTTTGGGCTGTAGTGAATGCCGTAGCGTGCTCAATAGTCTGGGGATCGTTAAATATTTCAGAAATTTGCGCTTCAAGTTCGTTTTCGTCGGCAACCCATGCGGAGTCAATGGGCATTAAGGTATTATTAATGTCGCTCGGTCCTGGTGGTGTCGTCGAAGTGGCGGTTGGGTCAGAGTCGTCACCATATTCTTGGGCCAGGCGGGTAAGACTAGCTACAGATTGTGGATCGAAATGGTCTGGGTTTTCCGCATCGACATTCATAGATTGTAGTTGTCCTGGTGATTTTTGTTCCTGTGACTCTTCTTGTGGTTTTTGTGACTCTTCTTGTGGTTTTAATTGTTGAGCACTGCTCTCCACAACAGGTTGCCCCATAACTTCCGGCCCTACTTCCAAGGCCGGATCAACCGGTAGTGGGCCTGTCTCTGCTCGTTCGTCTCCTTCTGTTTCCTCTGCACCTTCAATTCTCTTCCTCTTCCTGCTCTTTTCCTTCATCCTCGCCTGGTACTCGGCGCTCTTTTTGTAGAAACTGGGCGGGTCATGTGACGACTCAAGTAAATCTTGCGACAGGAAATCCTCAACAGTCATGGTACTTGACTCAGTGACTTTGAATTCCTCCAGGCGATTTTGGATCGTGTGGTTGGTGACTTTGACAATGTACACAACTTCTCTGATTGTTCGGCGGAAATTGTTCATCCGGGCGGCCATGAGGAGACAGGCGCCGCAGATACCTGACGGTCGGCGTCCCATCACCATCCAATCTCTAGACATCCGCTTGACTAATCTCACGGCATCCTCGGCAACCTTTGCTGTCTGCCCGGCGAATTCCAGCTTCGACGCAAACCGATAAATGAGATCCTCTGGATACACTGGCTCTAAGCCGTCATTACAAATGGGAATGGCCTTGTTGAACGCCTTGAAGGTTCTCCCCAATTTGAAGACATTGATTCGCACTAGGTCTGCAAGGTCCAAAAGCATAATCTTACAAGGTCTCTCATTGCGACAGGCAACGTATAGGCACACAGCTGCCACGCCAGCTAATGACCGACCCTGAATGAAATTTGCATTCGATGCCAACTTGAACGCCTGCACCGCGGTGTTTACCAACGAATCCGCCAAATGCAACTGGTGCGCAAAACCTGTAATATACATTTTGGCCTCCCTCACACTCTTCTCTCTATCCTCTCCTCCACCTCCCACCCTCCGGAAGTTTGCCCCAAGACTCCGCACCCCACCTTGATCCGCCCCGATGAATGAGCCTTGGACCATAGCGGCACCTGACGACGTCTCGCCAAACTGGACTTCGGAAACAATATTGGAATCATCGATAACACGACCGCAAGAACGGCAAATGCCGTCAACGACGTCCGGGCGAGGACATGATTTGTTAGGACAGGTAGGGCGCCCACTGGGTTTCAAGGTGGTCGGTGGTGTGGCGCGCATGGCATGGAGGATAGATCTAGGGGCAGCGCGGGGCCGGATGGAGGTGGGGGCAGAAGCTGATGGTCCGGAGGAGGTCCCGGGTCGCCGGGAGGGCTGGATAAAGGACGACATGATCCTTTCGGGGTGGAGATGTTGAGAATATATGTTATTCGGTCAGAGTTATTATAGGGTAGTCGTCGATGGTTGAGGTAGAGAATTTGATATAATGAAGCTTCAACCCGTTGCGATGAAATAGACCGACAGTGGGCAAAGCCTAAGGAAGCTTCAGTCGGTCGGTTGAAGAACAAGAGAACGGATCAAACAACCACCGAATCTCTAAAATAGTTAGATTCTCGCTGCTAACCGTATCGTAAAAATATGAGATGAAACTCAATAAATCCCATAAGAAAAAGTTGAACAAAAATCAAAAAATCAAATCCAAAATTTAAAATTTAAACCCCGGCAAAAAAAAAAAGTCCCAGAACCAATATAGCAAAGGCGCGCCACTCTCATATACCCTATCTAACCCTTAACTCCATCCGGTCCGAGATATTACCAAGCCTCCAGTTCTTTCCCAGTTTCGGGAAAAATTTTCGTCATGGCTCAGTGGTTTGGGGATAAGGAAGGTGGGGTCAGCTACTTGGCCAATCATGTCGGGCGGAAAGTAGTGGGGAATGAGCAGGTATTAGAGGTTCGATTTAGGGAAGGGACAGTGAGTTTTATTTAATTTTTTGGAGGGGTAAAGTAGTATTGAAGAGTTGGAGATGGTAAGATTCTTGGCAAAAAATGAGTATAAATGAAGCGACTGAGTCTGACTTTTTTGGTCTGATTGTCTTTGAGATATTGTTTCGCAACTAGGTCTTGTTATTCTTGTTCCGCCGCTGATTGTGGTGGTCTATTTCTGGCAACCTCCTCCGTCATGTTTCCATCAACCCTAACCGTACAACCCTTAACTGACCTGTGGCGCAAGCCACCGTCGACCAACGTTGCTAACGGTAAACTCTCCGTGTTATATGCCCGTATCTTGCATCCAGACAACTAACGCCTAGATAGCCCCCGCGTTCCTCTCGCCCAAAATCCTTCTTTCGTCCTTCCTTTCCGCTACAGCAACGGTTACCTTTTCACCGATCCATCAATACGATCAAGCTGGTCTCCTCCTCAAGTTCCCTGGATCTGTAGATAATGCCTGGATCAAATGTGGCGTTGAACTATATAATCAAGTTCCCCACTTATCATGTGTATCGACCACCAGCTATTCTGACTGGGCACTGTCCACTGCAGTCACATCGATTGACCAAGCAGTCACCGTGACGATCCTGGCCCGCAGGGAGTCGGATAATCTGGGGAGTTCGCTATGGCTGTATGCTATTGATGAGGGCAAGGAGATTCCTCTGCGGGAACTGTGCTGGGTGTTCGCTGACGACAGCGAGGATAGGATGATTGAGGTGGGCGTTATGGGTGCGAGACCTGGGAAAGATGGTGGGGAGATGAATATCACCATTAATGAGTTTGAGCTCAAGCAGAAGTAAATAGACATATGCCAGCGAATATTGTCTATTATTGAAGAGTCCCATAGCCATTTCATACATATCAATTGCTCTACATAGGATGGATAATACGTGAAAGATTACATAAGCAACATACTTCTTTTTTAATGAATTCTAACCCTATGTATATACTTTAGGGTCGCGCTTAACAACCGCGATTAACCGCGATAAGCTGATACGCTAAATCTATTGTGGGTCCAATTGAACACTTGGCGCATCGCAATAGTTGGTCATGGCCATGATGACCTCGACAATGCACGCGACGATCCATTCAGTTGTTTGACCAACAACTTTCTTTACTCCATCATCAAGAATGCAATAAGCAAGGACGCGACAATTTATCGACACCGTCAAAATCCCCCCCCCCAAACTCCGCCACAATGTTCCATAAACTCGCCAAACAAATCCTCACCTTCTCCTTCATCCTCACCTCCGCCTTCATGGTTAGTCCCCCCCTCTCCTCTTCTCTCTCCATCTCCGCCCCATAACTAACCTTCCGCTTTCTCCTCTCTCCCTCCCTCAGATGTGGAAAACCCTCTCCGTTGTCTCCGCCTCCCCCTCGCCCATCGTCGTCGTCCTCTCCGGCTCCATGGAGCCCGCCTTCAACCGTGGCGACCTTCTCTTCCTCTGGAACCGCAACCTCATTACTCCGACATCTGTCGGTGATATCATCGTCTACAACGTTGCTGACAAGCCCATTCCCATCGTTCACCGCATCGTCCGGAAATTTGGCGAAGGGCCCAGCGCCAAGTATTTGACAAAGGGAGACAACAATTCCGGAGATGACACAGATTTGTATGCAGTTGGTCAGGAATATTTATCGAGGGGCGATATGGTTGGGAGTGTTTGGGGTTATGTGCCATTTGTTGGATATGTGACCATCTTGTTGAGTGAGTATCCGTGGTTGAAGAGCGTTGCTCTCGGGACTATGGGCCTGTTGGCAGTGTTGCAGAAGGAGTAAACAGAGTAATGCATATATTGTTACACAAAGGGGTCTGATGGCCCGGAGACCCACTTTTGACCTCAGCTGCAGTTTTAGAAATAGACAAGACCTGGTTTGCATTTTGATATCACAAAGCTCCGTTTCTTAATATCTTATGACAAGTGATACACTGGTGTTCCCATTAATATGTAGAGACAGTATTCTATAAACAATATAACAAACAATGACAAATTAAAAACAATCGCTATCATGACAATATCTCTGAAACCGACCAACTACCAACCTTCATCTTCTCCGTCAGGCTACCTTCTGCTTCCACTCAAACTCCTCTCATATCCCTCTGCCCTCACCGGCGAAACCCCACCCCTTCCAATACTCCCCACCCCACTAAAAATCCCACTTCCCCTCCCATAGCTCCCCCCACTATCCCTCGCATTCCCACCCACCGTCCCATTCTTCCCTTCCAATACACCCACTCTCAGCCTCTCCAGTCGTTTCCCCAGCGTGCCGACGCCCATAGCTTGGACCGCCGCGAATTCCTCCCTTTCGGCCAGTGGGGACCGTTTTGGTGGGGACATCGAGGCGACCTCAGCACGCAATAGGTTGACTTCGTGGCGGAGGCGGGTATTTTCTTCCTCTAAATCTTCTATGAGTTCGTTCTCTTTGTTTTCGGATTCCTCCAATGCCTCCAAGTCCAATCCTTTTTCGAGCAACTCAATCTTCTTGTCAAGATAACCACCTGACCGCTCCTGTTCCGCCGCCAAGTTGGCCTTCCACCGAGCCAGCTCCAACTCCAACCTTTCTTCAAATTCTGATGTCACCTCTTCTCTGACCGCCGCCTCCACATCAAGCAACCTCTCTTCCATGCTCATCAGCAATGCCTCAGTTTCCAATCTCGCCTGTATTTCTGCTGCAACATCTCCTCTCAACGCCTCACACTCCTCTGCCAACCTAGCAATCTCTAAAGCAGCAAGCTCCATAGTCCCCCGCTCACCCATATGTTGGCTGTGCCCCTGATATGCAGCATGTTGTCCACCCACCAAGTGCGGACTGCGGGGACTCCGTATAGGGCTCCCGGTTCGCAGAGTCTTGGCCGGTCCACTATTTAGGACAACTGGGCGACGGTTATGCGGAACAGGTGGTGGCGGCATGCTTTCAGAATTAGGACTGATGCTACGGGTCGATGTGGTTGAGGAGACAGAGCCAGAAGAGAAGATTGATGGGATTCGCGGGACGGCAACTTCACGCGCAAGGGCAGAATAACGGAGGATTTGAGATGTTGCGTTGAAGTCTCCAAGGGGATCCGCCGTGACAATCATTACGCCCTTTTGAGGGGCGCGTGGGGCAAGCGACGAGGTTATTGAGAGTGATGGCGAGGGAAAGGAATTAGAGAATAAGAGTTCCGTAAGCTTACACTGACGGAAGGGGACAATGTTTGGCTGATAGAAAGTTGTTAGCAAAAGTATTGAAGAAAAAAAAAAAATGAAAAAAACAAGGAAAAAGCGATGAGGGAAAAAATGACTAAAAGAATAAGGGAAAATAAGCAGTAGCAAGACCCAAGGATACTAACAGATCTCGTGGCATCCAGGTTCACAACAGCCCACCCCTCGATATATACCCACCATCGCCGGCCCCAATACCCTACAGAACCCTAGGCAAAAACTAAAAAATGTGGTTCGCATGATCTCGCTTGCCCTGACTAGACACTAGGGGCTCAACCAATAAGACCAGGAACAGTGAGACAGCTAGGTTTAGATGCGTGGGAACAAAGGTAAAGTGGCGAGGGTGTTAATGAATAAGGAGAACCTCGGTAGAAGTCTCTGAGTCTCGAACACTCAATATTGGCCACAAGATACTGATCTTCTTCCTCTCCTTGTTGTCGTTCCTCCTCCAATCACGCTAACACGCTAACACGCTAACTTTGCTTACCTTGTTGCTTGTCTGCATCTGCAAACACTGCCCCAAATACATCAAACTTTCGTTAATCTTTCCCGCCTCTGCCAGAGTTGCCCCTGCCGTTTTGGCCTGGCTCGCTCTCTCACTCCCCGCCAAATCTACAACCGTCAACGTATTCCCCGACCAAACTGTACCACCCGCCCGCCGGCTACTTCGCTCCTTCAATACCTCCACCATGAAGAACCCGTGGCTTCGACTGCTCACCGAATTGCTACCAGTCCCGGCAACTCTCCGTTCCGAAAGTCCGGCTTCAAGAACCAAAAGGGCTTCTTCATACGTTGTGCAGATGACTTTCCGAAGGCCAGCAACTACTTTGCGGTCAGGTGACGCCTCGGTCGATTTGAATAGCAGCGGTCGTCGTCTTGCCTCTTTCCCTGAAGGACCCCGAAGGACTGGCGTCAATAAATCAAAGATGCGGTCGTTGTAAACTTCATACATGGATAGCACCACGCAATAGGATGCGGTATCATCAACAGCCTGCGTTACCAGATGACTAATATCGGGATTCTTGGGCAGATTGGAAGGTCGTGGCAAGGTCCGCTTTGTTGCCCCAGTGGGTCGCTCTCCCTATATTCTCTTTGTTAACAATCACACCATGACGTCACTACCAATATAACTCACAAATACGGGTGTTGCCGCCCTCGATGACTGGCGAGACCCCGGCTCGGAAAACACGCTCTCAATAAACCCCTGTGCCCCCACCACCGCTGCCTCCGAAGCATCTGCTGCTTGGATATCATGCTCCACCGCCGGATCTGCCATCAAATCCACCATTGCGCCTCCAATCGTCCGGAAGATAGCCTCCAACGAGATCTGCGTCAGCCCCCGCTGATTCTTACTCCCCAAAATAGTATGTGACTTGCCCGAGCCTGTAACCCCCAATGTTGCCACTAATGCATCCGTCCCATTCCCGCCAACTCCAACAACCCCTGACACTAATTCCTGAATCCCCGTCTCGGTCCATAATGTCAGCTGTGGACATCTCTCCTCAAACACTTGCGTAAACGCAAACTTCTCAACAGCCCTCCGTCTATCTGCCGGTGGATCAATTGTAATGTGAGTTGGCGGCTCCTCGCGGTCCTCAGGCTCCTCAACAGTCAGGAATCGAGAAGTTCCTGAGATTCCCGGAGCCGGCGGGCGGAGCCGAAGATAGACCTGAAAAAGAGCATTGGTCTTTTCAGGCACCGTATTTGGGTTTATGATATTCATGATGGACGGTCAACGGAGATTTCAATTCTGGTCGGACGGATGGGTGTGGAGACAAGAGGACAAGGAAGGAAAGCGACAACGGGTGAATGTCGGGAAATGTGGCCAGAGACTTCCGGATTGGACACAATGCCCGAAGTTGATTCAATGTGGGGCCGATTAACGGTCTGTATTTGTCGCTTTGGCTTCAAGAATAAGCCGTATGCAGCAGATGAAGCTGTGGCTATGATGATGACAGCTGATATGACGATTGTTCCTCTTATATGTGAATACAAGTGACTCAATTGCAGTTCACGGCTGTTATTATGTTTTGTGCCTGTCAATCAACGCGCGCCTGGATGGGAATGACAGGGCTGTTGCAGAAGCGAAGAGAGAATCCTAAATATGCAAGAAAGCAAGGGAAGGCAGTCTAGGCACAAAGTGTGACGGAAGATTTCGCTCGTATAAAAGGGAAATAAGGAGCAAGTATTGAATGTGTGAATCAGAAGTAAACATGAAATTGTTCTGTTAAATGCTGAATTCAATTTACTGATCAGATAAGACGTCTGTTCGTTTCCAACTGCAGACCCCTCGAAAGGGATGACGATGCTCGAGGGCCAACCGTGATTGTTCGTTCATGCGCCGCGGTAGTGTTGACTTGCATTTAATTGGCTATCTAACTTTATTGTGGGTATTATGTGTTGCCGGGTAACATTCTGATTCTGGAAGTTCACAACCCTTGTAGACCCTTGTAGACCCTTCTGTCAGACGCACATCGAGCAAGGTAACTGCCGGGTTTGTCAGTTTAGGTAACCCCTCAAAGAACCGCATAGATGAGACTCTAGTTGATCATCGCGAAGACCCCGCCTTTAAGTTGTAAAAAGACAGTGATGTCATAGAGAAGATATCAATAAGTAGTTAGTAGAATGGGCAATATTTTACATATTACTATTATATATATATAAGATGGATTATAAATAGCTACTATTAGCTACAAGACTTGGATAATGCTTATATTTATGGATTTTATTTTTCACCGTAACTTGTCACTGCATCGGAGCATTTTTGTTTGCTACAAGCCGATGAGGGGTCTGATTGGACAAGATGCCAGGGAGGCTTCAGCAAAACGAAACCTGACGTGATACAAGATATCACTATGATAAATTTCTGTCAGGACATTACTTTATAGGTGAACCTTATACAACGGATACTCGTTTTGGTTATTAGAATCTGCTTCAAAGCCAAGTAGATAAATAGGTACATGTGCATATGCACTCACAGGGGCTGAGGGATCCGCACAACCATAAGTGATAGCAAAACTGTACTGTGATCCTTGACTAGATGAACGATTGGATATGCTGTCCATTCATCCCTTGCGTGAACGACGATTGTTGATGACGATATGTGGGCCAATCGGTTAAAGGAGTTGGCGAAGCCAATGCATGCCGGATTCAAGTGGCGGTCAAGGGAGACGAACCAGTGCGCCCAGACGCCATTCACGAATCAGTCTATTGCGAAATGGCCTGGGGAAAGTAAACTAGAGCGAGTACATCATGAATGATGATATGATGATCACAGCGTGGTTGTAGCTATCGTATAGAGAACAAAAGTTATTGGCTATTGATACGTTCCATGAAAACTCTGAACTTCCCCGTTGTGGTAACCACCTCCCTCAAACCAGCCTTCTGATTGGCTCTCCTTTCCATGTCATTTGATAAGAAGTCTGGCTTCCTTGGCTTGCGCAGGACAATTAGAACTACATTGGCAAGCCCGAGAACCTCCATTAAGAATAGGAAGCCAACACTAAAAGTCGCGCTCTTAACAAAACTAACGGGAGTTATCCTAGTGTCAGCCCATAGCCCCACTTATCAATCTTTTTTTACATGGCAAGAGCTTGGAGATTTCAGGGATACATATGGCAAACTGAGGGGTCTGGGCTAGCACTCAACTCCGCAATCGACGTTGATGTAAAGAATGGCGTTCTGGTTGCATCATCTACCGTTGTCAGTGGGTTGATGATTCGTGATTTTCAAGAACATAGTGGAAACATGTGTCTGTCCTCATACTATTGATCACCAACACATACCTGCTGCAAATCTGCAGAGTGAGCCCCACTTGCATGTCGTCGCAACCCCTCATTCGTGAATACATATTGGTATCAAAAGAAAAGACGGCAAGAACCTACGCATTAGTTAAACGAAATGCAGCAACCATCGCGTAGAGAAAAAGGCCATCAACTAGCAACAACTCCCGTGCCCATCAAAGCCATGATTGGCCCCACCTCGCTGCAGTCTCCACCTAAAATCAATTTGTAGCAAGGTCCCCGATCCCTTCCTGCCAGAGTACTACACTTCATAATCCCTGTCACCCGTCTTACCTTCCCTGCAAATTGTCAATTTTTTTTTTCAAGACGATTGACGTCCCGCAAGCAAAAAAATCTCAGAGACATCAAGTTACTATTCTCCTCCCCTCCGCCAACCAAGTTTGCGTCCTGCAGATTTTGCATCAGATATCATTTTCTCCAGTCCCCTGATCTTTCATTCCAAGATAAGCCTTCTGCTATTTGCACAAGATACGCAATTAACGTTTCATTGAGCCTGATAGCTTCAACGACGGACCTTCTGCGCATATTTCGCCCTCAGCTTGGACCACTCTAAGTTGCGTGAAGCCGTGAAGAGATTTTCATCACCAACGACTACCGACGAAACATTCGATAAAACATCACTAAGCTTCAATATCTTGAATAACCCATCATTAGTATGTCCTCTCTCCAAACAACAAATGCCCAATGGCATCCCAATGCCACTTGATTGTCGGATGCGGCCGCCATCTGGCTTGCGTTGGGGCCCGAATAGTTTCATATGTTGAGATGGGCTTCGGCGCATATCAAACGAAACATGTAGAGACCCGGGCTCCCCATTCTCGACTTTGATTCTAATGACTTTCGCCTCTCTAGCCGAGTTATTTTATTTTCACACTCAGATATCCTATTGCCCCCTATCACCATCATCATCTCGAATTTGAACCATTATTGACTACTACCCGGCTATCAATAACAATACCCGCCAACATATTCCCATACACTGTGGTGCCGAGTTGAAAAGTTTTCACATGACTTTTCACTTGATCTGGATTCACATTATCCTACTATTTTCACAACACTGCCTCGTACCTCTCTAGCCCTGAAGAGTTCCCACGATCTATCACTATCCGCCGAGCCCCGCTTCAGCGCCGATTCTTGAGGCCAATTATACTGGTTCTCTTGACTTTCCCCCACCTCAAGCATACAACCCCTTCTCAACATACAAACCCCTCGCTTGTTCTACATCATAATTAGTACAAACACCAACGCACACCGCATTTCCCGCCATGAAAACCATAAGCGGCCCCAAAAAGACCGTTACCTCTTCGGCAAGTCCTCGCAAAACTATCGCCCCTCGCAAGGCCCCAATCACTCCCAATCAGTCTCATGGTGCTCGGAAACATCTAGGGTCCAAGGGCAGCGCCCGTAAATCGGCCATTGGGTCATACACTGCCTCTACCTCAGCAAAATTCGCTACATACGCCCGGAAGCAGACCTCGGCCAAAAATTTTGTCGCCACTGCAACCAAAACCCCTCCCCGGAAAATAATTTCGCGTAAGGATACAGCACGGAAAGCCACTGCAAGTAAATCCGTTGGTGGCAAAAGTACAGCCCGAAAGGGCAAGAGTCCCATGAAGGGCGGCAAGAGCCGGAAACGTAGAGTGTCTCTGTCTTCCGACTCTAACCTGAGCGATGATGATGATGATGACGATGCTGTGTACGCTGATCTTTGTAATGTCGACCCAGATAGTGAGGATGACAGTGAAATTGAAAATGAGGAAGAGCAACATTTAGCGCGACTTGATGAGTCTGGCCCTTATGAATCGACCGAAGATGATAATGGGCTCGATGATGACGACGATGACGATGAGGACATGGATGATGATGAGAACGATATCGCCCTAATCACAGAATCAGATGATGGTTTCGACGATTTTGAGTCAGGTGATGATGCGATCGCTCAGTCATTTCGTGTTGATGAAGTTGAGGATGACGATGATGACGAGGACTCGGGCATGGATGAGGATACTCTACCTGCCTCGATTGAACAGGATGATGAGTCTGATGATGGGGACATTGATGAAAAGAGTTCTAGTTGGAACGGTGTCTCTGAAGATGAGGCGGCATCTGGAGCTGTCCCCGGAACAATCGATATTGATGCTGATGTGGAAGATTCTGACTCAGACAACGAAGTCCTGGAACTCCCAGAGCTCAATCCCGCGCAGGCTGCTGCTGCTGACGCTACGGCGGCTGCGGCTTTAGAAGCCAGCAAGAAGGTACATTTCGACGTTCCGTCAAGCTTGTCATCGGCTACTGACACGGATAACCAGGAGTCCGACGGGGTCGACGACGATATTCAAGACGACGACGAGATTACTGGGTACGATGAAGTGTTCCCAGATATTTTTGTGGATCAGGGACAACTGGACCCTGGATTCCGACGCCAGTTGGAGGAGGATCCTGATGGATCTTCTTCGGATTGGGATTTTTCACAGGACTTGTACCCGGCGCCGCAGCCGGTGGTGACGGTTCCGACGGTGACTGCCGTGCCAAGCTTACCTGCGGCAACCAGTACGGCCGTGTCGGCGACTACCTCAACTACGAATTCGGGGAGTAACTCAGCTCAGTTGACGCCCCTGGACGGATTTCCGGATTTTAGTTTGCCGCACGGACTGGACCCAATTGATATTGATGGGCTAGATTTTCTGGATGGAGGCAATGGAGGAGATGGAGATGTGATTTTCGACATTGGGATAGAGATCCCAGGTGTCGAGGTTGATTCTGGGATTCCTGGGTTAACTCCTTCGGCTCCGTTGTTCTCACAGATAGATTTGGACAATTTGGAGAATTATGATCTGGGGTTTGAGGATCCGGCTATTGACGGTTACGAATGTAAGTATGGCTAAATGATGTAGAGGGAGAAGATACGAGCGGTGCCACCAAGACACTTATGGTCATAATGACGTATCTTGGGGGTGTAAGGCATCAAAATACTGACATGACTGTCTCTCATTTAGCCGACGGTGAAACAACCGAAGAAGACGAACCAACAGTCGCTATCCCCCGCAGCCGCAAAGAAGCGACCCCCGAGCCTGATACGGCTAACCCGTCCGACTCTGAAATTGATCGGCCGACACTTGCGCGGCGCGGGCAACCGCGTGCCGCTAGCTTTGCCCTGAACCGCGTTGACGGCAAGCCTATCGTGGTTGCCGACCACCAAAGTCGAAAGATGATGGTCTTCACGCCGGATAAGCGCCGCGAGCACCGGATTGAAATGTCTGAAGAAATGTTCAACAATAGTGAGCTGTTGGATCCCGAGGGGATGTTCCAGCACTTTGCGTACGCTCCCGAGATCCCGTCACAGTATGGTCTCGACTTCAACTTTGATCTTACGAGTGATGCGTTGTTGGGATTCCCGGGGCTGGATCCAGTTCTCGAAGAGATGGAGGATGAGAACGATTCTGATGAGATGGCGGCGGCGGCCGAGTTGGAAAGTGAACAGGTTGACTTTAGCAACTACATCAACATGCCTGAGCGCCAAGACGATGATTCCGAGCCCGTATCGACTTCCTCCAATCAGGATGAAGAGTATAACGGCCGTCTTCCCTACCTGGTACAACCCGGCCACGTCGGGGCCTTTCGGAAAAACCAAGAAGACACCAAACTTGTCAACAGCAGCCGTGTTTCGGCCGACTCAATGGCATTTGGAAGCGCCTCTCTGTACCCTGGGACACTCAAGGGTATGAAGTCCGGTCGTCTTTCCGCTGCAACAGTCCCGTTTACACCACCGCGCCGCCGCCGGAATAAGGCTAGTGTTGACTCGCTAGCTAGTCCGTCAATTGTGTCGCCGGTAAAGCGGAGCGCACCGGATGACGATGAGGAGATTGGGCCGAGTGGGCATAAGAGGGCGAGGAGCGGGGTATCCGACGGGTCTTTTGCGGATTTTGTAGCTTAGGGGCTGCCGCAGGGACTGGGGATGCTACGAGGTGATGAGGATGTGAAGATGGATGGGGTTGGTGCAGCGGTGGAGATGGAGGTGGAAGTGGCTGTGGAGTTTGAAGACAAGAATGTTGAGCGGGATGATTTTTTACTGGAGATTGAGGCGATTGATTTCGATAAGTTTGAGGGATTGGGGAGACGACGTTTCAAATAAAAGTGGATGAAAAACGAAGGGGATGGCATTGGCTTGTTAGCCAGTGAACCTGGCCTCTCGATGATGACGTAATCGCGTGTTTTCTCTTTTGTGAGTATCTTGTTAGATAATCGGCAAGAGAAGATGAACGGTTACTGTAGATTTTATTGTGTATTTATTTAATGAAGAATAAAAAGCAATATTAATAATCAGATTAGTAGTACCATGAGCTTACGTCTGTGTGAAAACGCACCGTCCATCATGACATGATATCACGAACTAAAGGACTGAACATAATACTGCATGTGATAGTTAGCCCCAATCACCAATACCATCAATGCTCATTTCTCCCAAATCACTTACTGTAATAATCGACTCATCCCCCACCTCGTCTGGTCCTCCCGTGGTCACATAAACATACAGAATCAGTGAACACCCATCGGCAAAGCATCCAATAACCTTCCCATCCACCCTCCCCACACTCAATACCCGACTCCAATCCCTCCCATCTACCGTCACATTCGCCCATCGATCCTCCCCTGCCTCCTTAAACTTTGTACTTGGATGCTCTGCCAACGGCATCCCCAACTGCTCTTCATCAATTACCGGATTTTCCAACCCTGACCACTGAGATGTCATCACGCCGCTATCGTTTTGCGCGGAGATCCGTAACGCTCCGTGCATATTTGCCGATATAGTCAACCGTGGCATTTTCCCAGGGGCCCCTGACGACGACAACTTAGTAAACCGATCGGATATCGCCTTCAAATGCAACAGCGACGGAAATGAAATGGCCACGTCGGGCTCACGGACCGTTGGACGCATCAAGTCCTCGACAGATGCAGGGCGGAGAATCCTGACGGGAATGTCAAGGGCAATCGTTTGAGATTTCGGCGGGCGGAGCGTCGTCAGGTTTTGCGAGGTGGTGGATGGCTCGCCCCAGTCGTCGTCGATGTCGTCGGGGCGGGCGGACCTACTAGATGATTCACCCGATAACGTAACGGTCATCCGGAGGACAACAGTGCCATTTTTCTTAGTAAGTCGCAACACGACCTTTTGTGCATTTGCCGCCGAGGCACTTTTGAGAGCTCGTTGCAGTGGGGCGGTGGGCAACTCGATGTCAATGGTGTTATCAGGCTCTGTAGACTGAATGGTGTAGTTGGCGAAGATTAGGTGGGTGGATAGGGAGGCCCAGGCTTGCGAGCCGAGGTCGGGGATGACGGTGATGGAGAGGCGGGTGGTTGTTAGGCGGATCCAGGCGATTTTCTCAAGGGGAGAGAGCGCGGAGGTTAGTTTGGAGAATGTTTTCGGGGCGGTGATTTCGGTGCGGAAGCGCATGGTGGCTGGGTAGGGGAGATGACAGTGGTGTGGTGTGATGTGGTGTGGTGTAAGTGGTTGGATGTAAAGCAGCGTGGGGGTTGTATTATGTACGGGGATTGATAATGCAGAGGAGCTGCTTTGATCTTGTTCTCTTAGCTGCAAGTCTAGGCAGACGGAAAATCCTTTAATTAATAAAAATATGATTTCTTTTGTGAATTAGCGATTAAAGTATCGATAAGAAATGATGAAAGTAGAAGGCGCAATAGTGGTAGTTAGATGACTTTACAACGAATTGAGAGTGGTAGGGAAGGTACGAGGTAGATTCAGGGTCCTGTGCGACACGGTTTTGCCAGCACTGTTTTTTACTGTACGTGAGCGGTTCTTTCTCGATTTGGGAATTTTTACAGTAATTCAATGGGTATTGTGTGAACGCACAAAATCACGGTTGTAAATTAAAAGAAAAAAAAATTTAACAACAGCTTAGGAAAGAAGTCAAAAAAGTACTGTTAATGATGATGATGATTTTTATTGGGATTTTTCGTGCCAAAGAAAAAAGCAGAACAAGAAACTAGCTAGGCAAAATATGATGCTAATGATAATGAAGTCAGGTGATAACCTGATGTCGAGACTTTCTCTTTGATGATAATCAAAGGAACTAACTGGAAGATAGATAATATCAAAACCGCTGAGTAACTAACAAACCCCCCCGACGCCACCAAGGAATGAAAAAAAAAAATGAAACCGACAGACAAAAAGTCATTATTCGTATCGTACAAAATGGATGAAGACATGAAAAGGCTAATGTGATAAACAGACAACAAAAAAACAAACAACGAAACACAAACCAGCCAAACAAGCCATAACCTGAAGGCCAGCACTATACATTATGCGCCAGATACCCCGAGTATCCCACTGACGAATACGTCCCTGGCCGCCCCGCCAACAACCCATCCAACCCAAACCCATCATACATATCTAATCCCATATCCAAACCCATCTTCCCATCCATACCATACTCCTCATACCCTACTGATCCCGTGTCTGCCACCGTCTGTCCTCCCAAGAATGACAGGACATTCAACCCCGCAGGGCTCCCAGAGAAGGTCGGGGAGTTTTGTGAATGGGCGGATGTTGACAGACGGGGAGGCGTTGACATGGTAGTAGCGGCTGTGGATGCGGGAGGGTAGATGGAGTTCGTGTTGGCGGAGGAGAAGAGGATGGGGGAGGAAAGATATGAGGAAAGAGGGTCTTCGGGGAGACGGGGAAAGGCAGTCGGAAGAGGAGAAAGGTAAGTGAGAGGGTCAAGATGAGAGGGAGTTGGTGGGTAGGAGAGGGGGAGAGACAACGGGTGGGGAGGGAGTTTGGAGGGGCGGAATTGGTGGTGGGGGATTTGAGATGGAGTAGCAGGTTGGTGCTGGTGCTGGTGCTGGTGTTGGTGTTGTTGGTGTTGATGTTGATGTTGGGCGGGAGCGAACATTGCTGACGGTGACGCCGCTTGTTGATATTCTGCCCAATGTCTCATCCCCATCCCATATTCACCAAACACCTGCGCCCCAACATTCCCACTTGCCACCTCCCTCTCCACTGCTCTCACCTCACTTCCCCTCCTCTCCACAGCTGGTCCCCCAACAACCTTCCCCTCCTTCTTCTCCACCCTTCCGCCAGCTACAGGCGTACTCAATCCCCTCAACTTTCCTCTTGATGCAACGCCAACTCCCCAAGTAAGCTGTGTCTTGTACCCAGAGCACTCAGTGCCGACCTCGAGGCATTGGGAGCAATATGGGCGGCGGCGGTCGCATTTGAGATTCTTTTTGGTGCAGGTGAAGCAGTCAGCTTGGGCACCGCCGGTGGGAGGGCGACGACGGCGACGGCGAAGGGGTGTGGTTGGTTTGGGGGGAGCGGCGACGATTCCGGCAGCCATTTTTGTGTGAGAATAGGTGTATTGTGAGGTATAGAGGGTATATATATATATGTATATATGGGAGAGATAGATTGAGAGAGTATGTATGTGTGTGCGTGTGTGTGTGTGTATGTGTGTGCTGATGTGTGTATGGATGAGAGTATAAGAGACTGTTGCTGGCAATTGATGAATAGAATATGTAATGCAGACAGTAAGTAGGACTTGTTGTCGTTATGTATAATCAATGAATATATTAAATCAGCCAAATCAGTGAATGCATATATGTAATATTGTATAATCAAAGAACAAATGAACAATTTCCGGTATACTTCCTCGTCTTTTTTCTTATTGTGAACAAAGCAAGAGACTCGTATCATGGTCCCTCGACAAGAAACCCGGATATGTCATTCCTTATAAACAATGGGGGCCGTTGCGTCTTATTCCTGTGCTTCTTCAAGGGCTCCAAGGACCGAAGCAAGCACGGCAGCCCCAAGTCATTCACTCAATCAAGTCATGCTCGTCAGATCAAGTCTGGACCCTGATCCATGTCTGACAGACTTTGAGGAAGCGGAAGAGGGAAAAAGAAAAGAAAGAATTTA
Source organism: Catunica adiposa (assembly GCA_001640685.1). Taxonomy (NCBI): domain Eukaryota; kingdom Fungi; phylum Ascomycota; class Sordariomycetes; order Microascales; family Ceratocystidaceae; genus Catunica; species Catunica adiposa. The sequence continues at coordinate 55,866 of LXGU01000089.1, forward strand.
AAAAAGGATAAATATATGGAATTGACTGTATTGGATACAATCGATATATTGGGGAATTTTTAGTCGGAATTGGCTGAGTTGGGGTGAGTTAAGATGACAGGTGATGATGGTGTATCTCGTGGGAAGATTAACAAGACAAGCAGCAATTTAAAAACAAAGAATAAAAGAATTAAAGAATTAAAAGATTAAATCCTTTATTTTTCTTCATCTGCTTCACAAACCCCCGGTCTTGACCAAAGCTTAATTCCCACCCTGAATGCAGGGAATCCTTCAAACTCACAAACCCAATCTACAACTCTCACGAAATCCCACCATCCACCAAGTGAAGATTCATTGGCTTAGCCCTTCGCTGGGCTGGGGGACTGGACATAAAGAGACAACAGGAATTCCCTTCCCCGAGAAAAGAACAACAAAAAGAACCATGAGCACTTTCCACAAAAGTCCCGACTTTATCTCTAACTCTAACAACTGTGAAAGATAATTGACGATAACATCATCGCGTGTTTCGTGGACGTGATATCATCCATGGCTTGGCTGCCCCTCCAGTGGATCTCCATCTTCCCATTTGATCTCCGTAATTGCGCCTTTCAGCTCCGATTTGTACAATGTCGTTTAAACAGCAAAACCGAAAAACAAATACATAAGTCTCGGCGCAACGAGGGACAACGCAGGTACCCATATGTGCCCTTCGTAGGACAGTGTGCATGTCATGACGCCATCATCTTGCCACGGCGTTTTTCAGGCGTGCCAAGGGGCAGTGACATGGCGCCGAGAAAATAGCAAGCGAGCAGTCAGACTATCAAAACCATCTAGCTATCTGTCTATCTTGCAGATGACGGGACAACCGACTGGCCGACTGATGGGTTCCATTTATTCTTGCAGATAACGACGAGAGTTGACGGGACGACCAAACAAAAGAAAAGTAACGCCCTGGAACTTTTGTGGGAGATAAGGATCATTAACATTGGACGGGGACTAAGTGGGGGAACTAGACTTTGGTTGGTGAATCGTTGACAGGTAGAGGGATTATCGGTGGGACAAGACAGACAGACAGACGAACAATACGGCCAGACAAGAGGGACGCGGGTTGGATAGGATGGGCGGCTGGAGATGATGATGTCAGGAAGGGAAAGCTGGATACTAACTACTAACTATTAGGTTATCATAGTGGTAAATTGCGGGCGACGGGGGCGGATTATATTTAGGGCGGGGTGGGATAGCCAATTGTGAGGGGAGATTTTGGAAGAGTTGTGAGATGGTGAAACTAGAGGGAGGCCCAGTGGCAAAGGCAGAGAGGGAGTGAGAACTCTTTCATTGTTAGAGTCAAAAAGGGAAAGAACTAACAACGCACAAAATGAATTTTCTAATTAAAATTTTCCATTTTGGAAAAAAGAATAATTCAAATAAATACAAATAAAAAAGAGTATCTAGCATCTGGCATCTAACAACCTATCTAGACAACACCACAACAAGAATAATGCACAATAGACCCAATCTACTATCATCGTCATATATTCTAAACCTTATTGTTTAATTCCAAAACCATCTCAAAACCCTCCCGAACTCCGCTTCCCCTCCATTCCCCACCACTTACTTTACTGCGGCACCATTACCACCAACATCTAGTTAATCCCGCTATCTCCCCAAGGGTCACCAAACCCTACTCCAGCCGCCCCACCATCAATATCCCAATTCAGCAAGGAACCCGAGATCGCGCAACAAGGCCACCCTATATATAAACACATAATACAACGGCATGCCTCCAGATATACTCAACTTATCCATTCATGCACCCGAGGGGCACCATTCGGCCAGTGCTTTGGAGGAACGGGGCGGTTCTTATCTATTGATGGAGGGATGGGCGGCCAGTGGTCTGTGGGGGAGTTATGGAGCCACGGTTTGAGGTTGGGATGGGTTATGATGGACGGGTGGACGGACAGTCAATCAGTCAGTCAGGCAGAGAGACGGAGTTGGTGGTGTGGTGGTGGTTGGGGAGTAATATCAGGTATGTAATAAGAGGTGATGATGGTGATGATGATGATGGTTCTTGGGTATTTAACCCTTGATTTTCGTTAGTAATGAGAACTGTCTTGTGGAGATCTCGTCATAGCTTGGAGAATGGCGTGCAGGGTATGGGAGGAGAACTACTCAAACATCTGAATCAATGCTTGCAATAATACTACGGCTTACGATCTTGGTCGAGTTAAATAACCATCATGTCTCATCAGCCCCTCAGTAGGTCGGACCATCTCCAACGCTCCATCTCAAAACTCACGATGTCCATTAAACCCTTTTTGAGAGTAAACCCTACTGTTGCCCCCCATTCCCAAAATAGCTGTGGTTATCTCCCAACTCTATCAATGCCCTTCAATTTCTATTTTCATCCTCATCCTCATTCTCATTTTCATCTCCGGGTCTCCTCCGGCCAATCTTCCCACACCACTATCAACTAGCTCCCAGAAACCATCAAAGCTCCCACCACTACGCCCTTTGTACCTCTAATCTAATGCACACAATAGGGACAATTAACTGCCCACATATTAAAGGAACAAGTCTATGGCAGGCCGGACACACCGGGCACTCACTAAGGATTGATGGAATGTTGATAGAAAGGAAATGGAACATTGTGGGTGGCTCGAAGGGATATCCATACACGGGAACGCCCGAGTAGATGGAGATGAAGATGGGGAGGAGATATTGCTTGAATAGACGGTGAAGCCTGCCTAGATCTGCTTATTGAATCTAGAGAATATCTGTATGTGTATATCCGCATGTGAGATTACCTTGAACGCTTACAGGAAATCTAGACGGCTATTCTCCTCTCCGACTCGGCATCTCCCATAATCACATCCGTAACATAATATGCCTCGGCATAGCCCCCCTCGCCTTACCTACCAGTCCCCCAATGCACTCACCCAATCCATCCATCCATTCATCCATTCATCCATACATTTATCTATCTATCTCCATCCTTACAACATAAAACATTACCGCCAGCACAGACCTCACCCACCCTCTCCCTCCTCCATTCCTCTTAGAAAGAAAAAAGCCCACAGTGCCTTGCCTTTGCCTTTGCTTGTCCATGATCATAACCATCACAATCCCGACCCCCGACCTCGACCTTGCCCTCGACCTCGATTTATTCGTATTCCCAATTAGGAAAATACCTATTCTGGTCGATCCCCCGTTATGGGCTTGTGCCGGGATATGCCTACGCGAGTGGAGTTTCCAAGGTTGCATTTACGGAAGGGACTTTTGTGCAAGGTGGATGGGAGATAAGCTTAGGGTTTAATTGGGGTTGACGGGATATTGTATCTGGGAAGAAGGGAAGGTGAGGGAAGGCTAGAGTTTGTAAGTCGAGATATTGAGACAAATGAAATGGAATGAGATGAACTGGGAGGCTGTGATGGAGCGGAGGTGAAAAAAAGGGCTGAACTATTGGCAAGCAAGCAAACTTGAACTGGAAGCAAACATTGCACTTGTTTGCTTTGCCTCGTGTTAATATACAGCAACTCATTCTCCAAATAGCAAATAGCAAATAGCAAATAGCAAATGGCCCCTGCCCATCAACAATACCTTATTACCAATTGATACACTTAAGCGACCAGGGTTCCCAAGGATGCCATTCACGATGGCGGTTGAGATGGCGATGGCGATATCTTGTCACGCACGCATACAAAGCCATGCATGCATACTTGGAGTTCGGGGTGTATTGACCGATATATGGCTTGTGTGGGTATAAAAGCGGATATATATCCCAATGTTGACAGAAGGGCAGACTGCGGATGAGAGATAAGAGTTTGCCACTATGCAGGAACGGCGATTTGCTTGGTGGATGTACGGGCTTGCTGGTTGGCCATAGCATCTCCTTGTCTATATTATCTGCATTCTGAAACTAACCGATTAACTTGTATTAGCGCGTCAGCAAAGACCATCTGTTGTCTTTATCTTTCCCGTCCGTTATCTGCTCGCAACTCGCAACTCGTCGGTCATCGTCCCGTCTCGATAGCCTCTCCATTGGCAAAGTATATTGCTTTCGGGATTCACCTATGGCTAATCTTCCTACAGCGGGCGGGTCTGGCAAAAGTCCCGGAGAGAATCTTGCGGAAAAATAAAGATAGAGGAAAGTGAAACACAAGCGCCACGGAAAAAGGACCGTGGGGGTTGATGGATTGTAGAGATAGTCGATTACAATGTGGTGTCACAAATGAGGATGATATACATATACACATACAGTGTCTTATACACAGTGTTATATGTATTAAACACATGTTATATATATCGTCACATATTGTCATATCATCACATATATCATCACATATCATCATATACTATCATATAACCCTACCAATGACTTAGTCCCTAACCTCCACACCAGACCCCAAGACAACAACCCGCTCCCTTTTAACCCACCCTTCACAGAACCCCCAAACATTCTCCTGGCAAACCCTCTGATACCCCTCCACTGTCTCCCGACTAATCCATGCCGTATGCGGTGTCGTCACCAAATTCAACCCTTCCTTCTCAATCCCAATCAACGGCGACTCTGCCGGCCCCACGGGCTCAATATGACTATAGACGTCAACGGCCGCCCCGGCGATCTTTTTGCTCCTCAAAGAAGACAATAAGGAATCCTCACACACGATGCCGCCGCGCGCAACGTTGACGACGTTGGCAATTGGTTGCAGCATGGTGAGTTCGGGAGTCCCGATGAGATTTTCCGTTTCGGGGGTGCGCGGGCAGCAGATTATCAGCGTTGTAGATTTCTTGAGGACCTCTGTAAACGCCAGGCGGCCAGTCGGGACATCTGATGCTCCTTTGCGCCCAGCGATGATCACTGTTGCGCCCAAAGCCTTGAAAAGCCCCTCAATTTCCTTCCCAAGTGCCCCGTACCCGATAATCCCCACAGTCTCCTGTCTCAGCGTCACCGGGGGCCCTCCGTTATCATAGGTAGTCTCGACCAATGTCCCGGAATCCAACCACCGGCCTTCACCCACCGCTCGCATAGACACCCCAATGGACCTCCGTAATCCCAGGGCCATGGTCAGCGCATGTTCCGCCACAGTCCGCGAATTACACCCCACGGAATTCAACACCGTGATCCCTCGCTTCCGGCACATATCCAAATCGATACTGTCGGTACCCACCGACATACAGCTGATCATCCGGAGGCCCGGCGAGTTACTCTCCAGCAAGGCATCCCGGGGGATCGGTGCGGTAGTCGTGATGATTATCGAGGCAGTGCGGAGGCGCTCGATGGATTGGGCGGCAGTGCAGGTGAAGTGGGTGGTTAGGTTGAAGGTGTACGGGGAAGGAACAGAGAGTGGGGGGATGGGGACATAATGGGATTCGAGGGCGGTGATTGGGATGGAGGAGGGGAGTGGGGGCGGAGTGGATGAGGAGGTCATGGCCGCTGTGTAACGTGAGGGACACTCTTAATAATTAGACGATTATAATGGTTAGTGACGGTAAACCAATGATGAATAATGGCAAGACAAGAATGTAGATACATGTATCGTATGTTATATAAAAGTACGCCGGCTTATCTCCGCTTGTTACGTCCCCGTCTTTACCCGTTTAAGTGGATCCTTGTCATTGAAAAGGCGTATTATAATTAGGGTCTAATATCACATGATAACCCCGCCTTTGTATCGACAAAGCATCGAGGTGCAGTAAAACGAACGCTACTCGGAATACCAAACAATCAATATATAATTACAGTCCAATTAACTTTAAACCTCAACTCTACCGTAACCAGTTACCATATTACTAACTCTGTCTTGCCACTTACTCCTTCTCTGCTCCCAACCTTGCCAATTCCCCCTTGATAAACTCTTCTCCGCCCACAACCTCCGTCCCTCCATATACCACTCTCTTCCCACCTCTTCCTGCCCACTCCCTCAAATTTCCATACTCATCCATACTACCTCCACCCACCATAAACACCACCGCCTCCGAAAATCCTTGTCTTCTTTGTCCAAAGCTCACTGCCGGATCTCCAGATCCCATAGCTCCCGGCACACCTTGGTATGTCCCACGGGCCGTCGCCGAAACCGGAGCGGTCCCACGAGCGTGGGAATTACGAGGGTCAAAGTAGAGGAATGACTCAGTTTGAGAAAGGGCGGATGTTGATGAGGTGGTTGGGTCCATGATAGCCTCGGTGATTTTCGTGACGGTGAGGTCGCGGTTTGACGGGAGGAGGGTCTTGATAGCGGAGGATAGTGTCTCAAAGTTTGCCGACAGAGCAGGCGGAACGTTGGTTTCTTTTAGTCTGGATGATAACCGGGAAGAAAGTGTGGTTAGGTTGGAAAATAACGACGGTTGTGCTGGGGCGTTTGTTGTTGTGAGCGTCGTCAACTGTGTCATCTTGGTGGTTGTGCGGAATCTGTGTCTGTAAGTTAGTATTGGATCTTCATCACATGATTAAGTCATCTAGATTCTCTAGACTCACCTTCTGACAAAGTCAATACTGGAAGTATCCTCCACACCCGCCTCCTTCAGCGCCTCCTCAAACCCAGTCCAGTCATTTCTACCAATCTCACCCTCTGTTGTCAATGCCCAGATGATGAACAACCGCAACTTGTCATTGGGACAGTCACCCTTGTCCTTTGCCTTGATAATCTCCATGATGCCCGCCTTGGTCTCCTTGGCAATGTCCTCTTCCATCTGGAAAAAGTTATCCAATTGTCGGTTTTTGATCCCGTTGAGGATGGCTGCGAGGATATTCATGTGCATGTCTAGCACAGTCTTGCGCTCTCTCAGCTCAGGTAGTGCTGATAGTGCCGCCTTGAGATGTACTGCAGACGATGAGGCATCGCCGGTCAAATCGTCAATTGATGCCGTCCCCGTCTTTCTTGTAATCTCCGAGGTTTCCTCCTTGTATTTTGACAGCTCGGCATCAATATCCTCGGCGACCTGAGGGAAAGGCAAGGAGGCATTGCGCGCCCAGAAGAAATCGTTTGCCGTAATATCGTATGTTTTCTTCGTCGCTGGCTTATCGGCCCCTGTTTCATCCGGGGTCTCGATAGTGATTCTGTTCAGCTTGACACTAAGCACATCATGAACAAGCGATTGGTAAGTCCACGAATGCGATAACATTGGCGTGAGATCAATATTCCTGTCAAGGATAATCAACACCGGCCGCGCGGTCGTCGCCGATGCTGACGAACTTGCTGAGCGGCCAGCCGACAGAATATAATCCCGTAATTTCCTATCCAACTTTTGCGCAATCATCTCGGCAGCGCCGCCCTTGGGTGCCCGAACAATTGGGATGACTGCCATCGTAATCATCACGGAAAACAAGCCCGAGACAATCTTGTCAACAATAGCATCCAACTCCGCATCCGTTGTCTTTGCAGAGTTAACCGCCCAGTATGTGTGATCCTTGTTCATCCCCAAGCTGAAAAGGTCCGGTTCCGAAACAATAAAGTTGAGGTATTGGTCGTAGAGGGCGGCGATATGCTCCGAGGTTCCCGAGGCTGCTGTGTCAGCGGCGAAGTCTTCGAGCAGGGGCCGGGGGAGTGAGGACATGAAGTTGAGGTAGGCGGGCGTATATAATGTGCGCGATAGGTCATTGGTAATCAATTTGAGATTCGCAGGTGTTGGTTCAACCAAGTAGACCACTGGGACCGATGGAATCGGATGGCGGGTTTGGTTGATGTGTAAGTGGATGGTTACTCCTCTAGCGATGGTCAGTAAACATAAACATTCACAATCAAGCTTGCCACCTTCAAGTCTCCTTGACATCCTGTACTTACAACGCCCGCAAATCACTAACTCTTAAAACACTCGAAATAACATCGCGCCCCAAATCGTCAAAAACCAACACTTTCCATATCGGCTTTCCCTCTTTGTTCAGCACGGCGGTAGTCCCCGGGATACCTTCGTCATTGATATCGGGGAGTTCTTCGTTGAGATTGAGAATTCTCTTGATGGCGGCAATTTGCCTGTCGCGCAGACTGCTGGTTGCGAGGGACATGGCGGCGGATGGTGATGATGGCCGGCTGTGGATGGGGGTGGGCCCGGAGAGGATGCGACGGCGCGGCGGGCGCAAAGGATACGTGGGGTTGAGGGTTGGGTGGGAGCTTGGAGCTTAAGCTTTGACAGCTGGCAGAGAGGCTTGACAGCTGCTTGACTCCAGACGCATGGAACAACCCGCTAACCCTAAGTGGGGCAGCATAATGACGCTAGCAAGCTGAGACGGGATATATATGAATGGTTATGTGTTATGGTTCCATGTCAGCCGGGGATGTGTATCGGGCTGCTTGGTTCAGCTAGGATCCGATTGTCGCCATGATGGGAACGGCGATGTATGCCATTTAGTGGGTACATATATCTGTTAACGTCCCTTGATCTCTGGGTGTTAGTCGTGAGGCTCCCTGTAAGTATCATGCCAAGCTTTTCAGGCCCTATGCCTGTATTCCGCCACTGTTGGAGGTAGCTAATGCCCTGTATTCTGCCACTATAGAATTATATGGTGCCCTGTATCTCTACAAACAGCCCCTATGAATCTTCTAGAACCTTCGCCTGACCACTGGTTGATTCTTGGTTGCTGCCAACTGGAACTACATAATCACCACAGCCCCGCAGTAGAACATAAGAGAGATATCTGCATAGAATCATAGACTACAATATAAATATATAGACATCTAGACATCTAGACATGACTTCAAGGCTCTCATAACTCTGCTCTCGTTCAAACAATAGACCTTATTTTTAATATTTTCCTGCTCTACACCATCCGTTCTATAATTTTAGCGTCTTTGCTCAAACCTCTGCTCTTACACCACTCAAACAACAACAACGCATCACCCCACTTTTCTGTCAGCTTCACAACCTCCATCTCCACCAACAGCTCCTCGTCACCACTATTGGGCACCAGAAGCCAACTCAACAACCACCAAGGATATCTCCCAGCAGCTTGACAGCTTGGTTCCCTGACATATCCAATTGCGGCCAACAAGCTCGCCTTCAAGGGCTCGTAGCAAAAACTCCTGCATTCAGTCAACTATCTGACTCTCTATTCCGAGCCTACCAAATTCTCGACGGTTCGATTATTGCTCTTCACGCCGGCTAAGCTTGTCTTGACATCACATCACGAAATTGACGTTGTTAAATCCTTCTTTATTTCTTCATTGGACTAGTTTAATATTTTGAACGGGACTTCTTTCTCCTTTTTTTTCTTCTCTTCTCTTTTTACGTACTTTGACGAAGCCACGCCTTTTTCTTCTACATTTTCTGCTTGACGCTTTTTTTTTTTCTTCGCTTGGTTAGATTGCATTTGTCTCGTGACATCAACTACGACATTACGTCTGATCACCATTTAGATACCCAACACACTTGACACAAAGTACCCTATACAGCACGAATACACATAAACACACAAACACACAACACACATTTATACATACGCAAATTGGCACAATGGCCAAAGAAAGCAAACTCTACGATCTCCTTAACGTCAAGCCCGACGCTTCACCCGAAGAGATTAAAAAGGGTTACAGGTACGTCCTACTAACTACGCCAGTTAACACCCAGCCCATCAAACCATCTAAATAATCCACACTACTAACTCGCTGTTCTACAGAAAACAAGCCCTGAAATGGCATCCTGATAAGAACTCTGACAAGCCCGAAGCCGCTGACAAGTTCAAAGAAATATCCCAAGCCTACGAGATCCTCTCTGACCCCGACAAGCGCAAAACCTACGACCTCTACGGCCTCGACTTCATCCTCCGTGGCGGCGCTCCCCCTCCATCTCCCGGTGGAGGCGGCGGCCCTGGTGGCAACCCATTCGCCGGATCCGGTGCCCAAGGGTTCCCCGGTGGATTCCCCGGCGGTGGGACCTCCTTCCATTTCTCATCAGGGGGCGGCGGCGCTGGACCCAACGGGGCGCAGTTCCACTTTACGGATCCGGATAGGCTGTTCAAGGAGTTTTTCAGAGGGAGTGGGATGGGCGGTGGAGGCATGGGTGGTGGAGGCATGGGCGGTGGCGGTATGGGCGGTGGCGGCATGCCAGAGATGTTCTCAGGGATGGGCCCGATGCCTGGGGGTGGTAACAGGCCGCGGCGGTCAGCGACAGAGGATTTCGGGAGAAGGAGTGGGATGGATACTGGGGAGGTGGTGGAAGCAGTGGAGAAGCCTTTGCCCGTTACGTTGGAGGAGTTGTTTAAGGGAGCGGTAAAGAAGATGAAGATCAAGAGCAAGAGCTTTGATGACCAGGGGAATCTGATCAGGACGGATCAGATTTTAGAAGTACCGATTAAGGCTGGGTTGAAGAAGGGTAGTAAGATCAAGTTTAGCGGGGTGGGAGATCAAATTGAAGGCGGGCGGCAGGATCTGCATTTTATCGTTGAAGAGGTAAGTCATTGCAGTGTAGTCGGGGATGTTCCCATAGCCCCACTTTTTCACGGCCCCACACTCACTCACACTCACACTCACACACCAACCGAACGGACGGATTACTAACATGCGCTTTTTTCTTGTTTCTAGAAACCCCATCCAATCTTCACACGCATCGACAACGACCTCCAAGTTACCATCCGGCTCCCGCTCGTTGAGGCGCTCACCGGTTGGTCACGGAAAATCACAACGATTGACGGCAAGACAATCCCGATTGAACGGGGCGGTCCCACGCAACCGGGAAGCACAGAGAGGTTCCCAGGTCACGGGATGCCTATTTCGAAGAAGGCGGGTGCCAGAGGAGATTTAATTGTGCTGATTGAGGTGGATTTCCCAAAGAGTTTAGTGCCAACACAGAAGGAGGCTTTGAAGAAGATTTTGGCATAAGGAAGAGAGGGCCCATATAGGGAGAGTTGATGATTTACGTTTGTTTGTTGGAATAAATAGAATTTAACACATATTCTTTTTGGCTTATTCTATTTTTGGTATTTTTTTTAATATTTTAAAACTATTGATCTGCATCATATGTATATCGTGATGTTTAATATGGTTTGAGCCTCAGCCTATTTAAGGCCTATTTAAGGGTTGGTATGTTTGATGAGTAATAACCCTGTAACCTTAGAATATTAGTCGGGTGCCCCACTTCTCCCAGTCACTTATGACCTCACTTGCATGTTCTCGGCCTCTAATATTCCCTCACACCATCACATGGCTATGACGTAAGGTTGAAGACGGCCCGGCCTTACAATCCAGAGAGTAATAGGATGGCCCTGTAGGCCACGGATGCGGAAAGTATTCCAAGACTCTAAGGGAGAGGTAATTCGGCGACGACTAGTTGGCCTGAAGGTGGGTGGTGCGGCGGGTGAAACAAGCAGCAGTTGGGGGCGGGGGGTTGTATTGTATTGTGTCGTGTTGTATTATATTTGTATACGGCTAGTCAGAGCCGAAAATGGCACTTTAGGGCCATCGGACGGAGGCTGGCCGAGGATGAAGCGGGCCATTTGCACGATAGAGGAGGGAGAGCGTGCCCACATGTGTAATTGGCGGATGGCTAAGGGCAAGCCAATTGTTTAGTAGTTGGACTATCGTGGTATGAACTAGAACATTCGGTAGTAGGTTCGTAGTGGCGTGTATTTCATCATAGGGAGATTTCGTCAGGGCGAACCCTGGTACATCCTGGACTCGCTTGGGGCCGTGCCGTGAGTTTGTGACGTTGTGGAATAGAAGCTATGGGCGGCGGGGTAAGGGAGGAGGGGACGAGGAGGATGGAGACAGGGGTAGCTGTAGTTTGTTAGTAGCTACCGAGGGAGGAACAAAGTTGAGAAGGCATTCGAGTAAGTAAGTAGTAAGGTGGTTTCCATATTTGGGATAGAGAGAGACAGGTATATAAAGGGAAGGAGGGGACGCGGCAAGAAGGGAGAATGGAAGGTTCGAAGTCAACATCAAATATACAAAACCAACATCTTAAGATATCAACAAGCAGTTCTATTAACAGACCACGAAGCAATTGATTTGCCATTTTATTTTGACACGACCAGTTCTACGAATTTACGCACGCATATTTCCTTCTACAGACACACACACACACATACATATACATACATACACTCATCAAAATGGCTCGTGTACGTCTACCCGTTTTCCCCAACACCTTGCTTCCTTATGCACCCCAGATTACAGGATGACAACTAACATATTTTGCTAGATTAACACCATCTTCTTCGATTGCGACAACACCCTCGTCCTCTCTGAGGATGTCGCCTTCGCTGCCTGCGCTTCCCTAATTAACAAAATCTGCGCCACCCACAATGTTACTCTCCCTGAACCCTTCACCGGCCCCTCTCTCCTCAAAGAGTTCGTCGGCCACAACTTCCGCGGCATGCTCCTGAAGCTCAAGGACCGTGTCGGCCTTACCTTGACCGACGAGGAGCTTGAATCCTACGTCAAGCAAGAAGAAGGTGCCGTCATTGCCGAGATCGAAAAGAGCCTCGCGCCGTGCCGTGGCGTCGACGAGCAGTTGGCTATTATCAAGGCATCTGGAGAATACGATATGGCTGTTGTGTCATCGTCGGCAAAGCGGAGAGTCCTCGCGTCGATCAAGGCCGTTGGCCAAGATGTTTACTTCCCCGAAGACAAGGTGTTCTCTGCCGCCACGTCCCTGCCTGTCCCGACGTCGAAGCCTGACCCGGCCGTCTACCTCCACGCCCTGCAGGTGATGGGTAAGAAAGCCGACGAGTGCATTACGATTGAGGATTCGAAGACGGGGACCCTGAGTGGATACCGGGCGAAGCTTCGGGTTGTTGGGTACACAGGGCCGTACCCGGTCGAGGAGAAGGAGGAGATGCGCAAGGTCTTGACGGATGCGGGTGCGGTGGTTGTCATGGATGATTGGAGTGAGTTCCCGGAAATTCTGAAGGATTTGCAGAGCCTGTAAGCGGGTCTCAAATTCTTGGTCCCGGTCGAATGGCTATTTAGTCACGGCTTTTAGTATGAGATGACGTGGTAAAAGACGTCTTAGTATAAGTCATGATCAAGTTGTTGTCATTGTTTGTTTGTTTGTTTCTTTGCTTGGGTCTTTTTCTTTTTACATATGTCTATCAGTTTGAATATGAAATTGGCTTTACTTAGCCCCCTTTGGCCGCCTCTGGCCTTTTATCCCATCAACACACTATTTACACTTTGCAATGTATTCCTTGACGGATTAACCTCAGGACACTCCACCATGATCCGGCTTAGCCGCCCCCGGATCGTCGTCTTTGTGTGATCTTGAATCTTTAGTTGTGCTCCACTCTTTACCGCCCCATCATCCGTAAAATTCCAACAATCAATAGCCAGGGCGACGCCCACGGACGCATCGGTGCCAGAGGGACAATAGACCTGGAAGGAACCATCGGGGTGCTCGGTGAGAAATTTGGTGGTGAATGAGAGAATAGCGGGGAGATGCTGCCGGAGGTTGCGGGAGGCTAGTTTGCTTTTGCCGAGGGGGACAGTGAAGGTGGTAGGCGATTCTTGGGGGGTGGGGTCCTGGGGGACAGTAGGTAATAGGGAGATTTGGGCCACAGCAGGGTCCCGGGGGGATTCTGGGATGGGGAGGTCAAGAGTGGAGATCCGGCGCGTTACTTTGTGCTCTTTTTTGGCGTGGGAAGCTGGCGATTCTTGGGTCAACGTGGTGATTAAATCAATAAGTTCGTTGTCATCAGCTGCCAGCAGTTCCTCTTTGTGTTTCCAGAACAACTCAGCGGTCAAATCATGTGCCCACATCTCCGTATCATCAGCAGCCCCTTGGATATACCAGCTCCCCGCAAGCTCTCCATGCATCGTCCGGGCACTCGCTGTCAAGCAGATAACAGGCCGGTAATCCTCAAAGATCTCGTTGGGCCCCGGGACAATATCTGGCACCGGAGAGTCCGGCGTGACCCATAATGGGCGTAGAGGCTTCGTTATCTTCCGCCGGAGTTCAACAAGGTCTAGGGAGGGAAACAGGGTTTGGAACGAGTCAACAAAGGTGGGAAGGAGGGCAGCGATGGAAGAGTTTTCGGAGGCGGAGACGACAGAGGGTGGGGTGTGGAGGAGGTGGGATTGGGTAGGGAAGAGGATGGTGTTCAGGACTGTGCACCAGATGGGGATTGTTTTGGAGAGGGCATCAGGCATTGCTGGAAGGGGAATTAGTAAGGGAACCTCTATGTGGTAGATCAGGAAGGTCTAGCTAGACACTACGTACTCTTGCCTCGCCTTGTCGAATCAACAATCACGATCCTAAGTAAACAAAGTCAGTCACCCAGCCTCCCCCAGATCTCCTCCAAAATCCCCCAAACTCACCCATCCCCATCTTCAATCACCTCTAACAAATGCAAGTTCACTCTCCTCAAGCTCATCTTCCACGCTCCCGTATGCCCATCCGTACTCTTAAAATACGCCGACCCTTTCTTCACTTCCGGCTCCACATACCAACTCCCACACCGCTCGTTCGCCACCACCGGGCGCCCCCATGCCTTCGCGACCTCAGAGACAAAAGCGGCGTCATGGGCTATGGAGCGTAGGCGGTTGGAGGGAGTGTCGGAGGAGTGGCGGAGGTTGGCGAGAAGGTGGGAAAGTTGGGGCTTTTCAGGGAGGATGAGGTCGGAGAACGTGGCCATGGTAGGAGAGATGGGTAGACAAGTTTTTAGATTTGGGTTTGAATGCCCATTTTCTCTGATGTCTGGTGGTGACTGGTAAGAGGAGGGCAGATCGTGCTTCCCGTGACCCCACTTATATCCTATGCCATATCCGGCGACACAGACCCTACTATTGACCGGAGTAACCCTATCCGGTGTCTTATCCTCTTTAGTGATAATACATTTCTCAAAGCGGCTTCGGCTTCTCGTTATCATTAAATAGTTTCATCAACTCGTGATTGGACGCTCGGCTATCAACCTCCCTTGTCACCATTTAAAAACCCCCGAGTCTTCACCGCCCTTAAAGATAACCTTATCATCCACTTATTGCTTATGATTGCCATTTCATAAATAGAGCATACTGGTGCCACTGACACCTTGCCTAAACCCTCAGTCTCATATCCAACCATCACCATGTCGCTACCCAATCCAGACCCCGAACGTGCCCCTCTCCTCTCCACTGCCCCCGCGGCTCCCCCTTTACCTCCCCCGTCCATCTTCACCGCCCGACTTATCCTTATCCTCTCCTCTACTTATCTCGGAACTTTCCTCGGCGCCATAGACTCCACCGTCATCGCTACCCTCGCGCCCCAAATCTCCTCCTCTTTCTCCTCCATGACACTTTTCTCCTGGCTCGCTACCGCCTACCTCATATCCAACGCCGCCTGCCAGCCCATCTCCGGGCGCCTCACGGACCTTGTAGGCCGGGGCCCCGGGCTAGTGTTTTCAAACGTGGTCTTTTCACTGGGGAATGCGATTTGCGGAGTGGCGAGAACGCCGGAGGGGATGATTTTTGGGAGAGTAGTGGCAGGGGTGGGTGGCGGCGGGCTGATGAGTATCGGGACCTTTCTGGCGTCGGATTTGGTGCCGTTGAGGCAACGGGGAGTTTTCCAGGGGATTGGGAATATTTGTTATGGAGCGGGGGCGATGTTGGGAGGTGTCGTCGGCGGATGGGTTGCCGAAAACACGCCGGGAGGTTGGCGGTGGGCGTTTTTGTTGCAGGTGCCGTTTACCTTGGTTAGTGCCGCGCTTGTTTACAAGCTTGTTGATGTGCCTCCGAAGATCCCTAGTGGTGGTGTCCTGGATGGGCTCAAGAGGGTTGATTTCCCGGGTATCACGTTGACGGTGGGCGGGTTGGTTGTGCTACTCGTGGGGTTGAATGCTGGAGGGAATCTTGTCCCTTGGACCCATTGGATACCGCTGACGGCGATCCCAGCGAGTTTGGTAGTCTTTGCCGTGTTGATTTGGGTGGAGAGTAGAGCCGAGTTACCGATTGTTCCCGTCAAGCTTCTCCGGGAACGAACTGTGGCCGCCGCGTGTCTGGCGAATCTAATGGTGACGATGGCTATGCTAGCGACGCTCTTCTTCATTCCTCTCTATCTCCAAGTCCGCGGCATGTCTGCTACGGCGTCCGGTGAAGTCCTTTTGTTCTCACCCATTGGCGTGTCGATTTGCTCGCTGGGCTCTGGGATCATCATGAAGAGGACAGGAAGATATTGGGTGTTGGGTGCGGTGGTTACGGGAGTGTTCTTGGTAGCGTCGGGAGGGCTCATGCGTATTGGGAGATTTACGGAGGTTGGATGGGTAGAGGCGGCGTTTGTGGGATTAGGAGGGGGATACGGGGCTATGTTAACTGTTACTTTGTTGGCGTGTATTGCGGCGGTTGATGGAGGCGAGCAAGCGGTGATTACGTCATCAACCTGTGAGTAATAACTAACAACTAACTATTGATATCTCCGTCTGACTGTATGCTGACTGATGATATAGATTTGTTCCGGAGTGTCGGATCTACTCTCGGTATCACTGTGGCTTCTGTGGTCTTCCAGAATTCCCTGAGAGCCAATCTCGCCGAGGCCTTCAAGGATGTCCCTGCTCGCGAATCGATTATCGAGAAGCTTGTCAAGTCGGTGGGGGCCCTTGAGGATCTTCCGGCTGACTGGCGGGAGCTGGCAATCGGAGCTTACATGGAGGCTTTTCATTGGGTGTGGGTTACGTTGTTTGTGTTTAGGTGAGTGCCCCGATAAAGTGACTCTGTCTAATCCCATTCAGAGCGTGTACTAACAAGAACATACTGGCTGCAGTCTGATCGGATTCCTTTCTATGCTCGCTATGGAGGAAAAGAAGCTACACTCGACGTTGGATCGGTCGGATGAGCCCAGTGAAGATGAGTGCTGAGAACTAAGCAGGCTTGCAAAGCTCTTACGTCATCGTTGTTGCTTGGCAGTTTAGGTGTGTGGGTATTCGCCGGCTGCGCCACGGTGGGAGCCCGAGGAGTATTGTCAGAACAGAAGGTGTAGGGAAATTTGTGAAGAAACCATGTCTGCCTAGCCTGGATCTTGACATTTATAGGGAAATGAAGAATATAACTTATGTAGGTTTCATGGCTTAATGACTTAATGGCTCCGTGGCTTAATGGCTCTATAGCTCCATGGCTCATTGCGTTATGGCTTTATGGCTTGAGGTGGCTGCATCTGAAAACCTGGGGCTTATATGGCTCTTTAGGCAACTACATGGGCTCCTTCCTTGGGAGATGCCATTTGAGTTTCACAAGGACTCGAAGGACTCGACATTTTGAAGTCAGGAAGGCGCAAATTGACTACAAATATATAAGTGCATTGTTCTAATACGAAGTTGGTAATTGACTGATTCGTAGTATTTTTGGTTTCCTAGCTACTATAGTGAGCCAAGCTTGAAGCTATGTCCCCATGTACCGGGATTTCCACACAAACCTCAAACAACCATATGCCCATATAGCCATCTGATTGGCTGGCAACGTTACCACGCAACCAAACCAGGCGTCACAAGCCAAATGTAAACATGCAATGCATGACCGCTGATGTTCAGACATCATGTGCACACCAACCCATCACGCATCAGCCATACGTTGACCATGAGCCCGGCATTTGGTCTCTCGAGAGATATGGATTGTTGAACCATAGATGTATTATATGAATATTTGTCTCGGGAATATGCTGCATGTAGGCTTTTTCTGGGGATTTTGATTTGGGCCTGGACATGATGCCTGGCTTGTGCATGTAAAGCCCTGGAACCCCAGCGGACGAATTTCTGGGCTGCGTTATTGGGTTGGGGCATGGGTAGGAGCGAACGGGGGGCGGTGGGGAGCACAGTAGGGAAGGGAAGGGGAGGAGGGGAATTGATTGAGAGTTTCTAGAAACCAAGGTGAGGCGGCAGTTGATTGAGATGGGGCAAGGAAGGCGATTGGGATACAGTTTGGCAAGTAGTTTGAAATTTGTTTTTTTTAGTTTGTTTTTTTTTGTTTTTATTTCTATTTTTTTTTTCCTGTTGCATTTTTGTATTGGTTATTGATTTGCTGGTGACTGGTTACTAGCTATTTATTGGTGATTGCACTTGAAAGGCGGAGACGACAATTGTTAGACGAAACAGGGGATTCTCAACTTCCGTTACCATCTCGGGCTCATACTTGCTTGCTTTCTTCCATCTTCCCGGCTCGATAACAACTCGCTCTCGAACATCTACAGATTGCTTGCTCCTCACTTACATCATTCGTTCGCCATGAGGGGCATCCAAGATCATCAAGTGCCGAAAGTGAAACTGGCCCTTCATTCATTCCAGATTGTGTGTGTCTCTGTGGCCTGGATCTGCGAAATCATCGTCTTTAAGAATGCGCAAATTGTCGGGAACAATGGCTGGGTTTTTGGTCTTGTATGTCTTTATCCGTGTCTACACATCTACAGTCCCCAACACACTGTCACAATCTTCTCTACACACTATCAACGAGCCTATGCTAACGACATGTTCCTCTTCTTTCTCTCCTCTAGTGCTTTATGTCAGTCCCCGCGTGGATCTACTTGATCATGACGCCGCGGTTCGATAAGACCAAACGCTTCGCCGAGCCACATGCTATGTTGGCGCTAGATGTCATTTTTTCCATTTTGTGGCTGTCAGCGTTTGCTGCACAGGCGGCCTATAACTCTTACGGGAAATGCGATGGTGCTTGCGGTGCGTCCAAAGCCATTGTCGGCCTCGGAGTTTTGACGACGTAAGTTGAACCATTGCCGTAGATCTATGCATACGATACCGCAAATCTTTCAATGACATGTAGACTAATCATGCACCATCACCATTTAGCATCTCATGGCTCCCTTGTATCATCCTTTCCATGTACACCCTCCAGTACTACAACAACAACTCACGGCAACTCCCCGGCTACGAACAGCGCCGCCGCTTCGGAGATTCCTCCATCGACCCCGACAAAGCCGCCTTCTCCATGGCCCCGGATCCCGATGATAACTACATTCAACTCGAAAACTCAGACACCCACGACACCTCTGCCTACGCTGCCGGCGCCTATGATGCTTCGACATCTCTCGATGCTCGGCATGACCCGTACGATGAGGAGCAGAGTGAGATTTCCAACGGAGGGTATGGAGGGTATGCGGGAGGCCGGCGAACACCGTTGTTTGATAGTGAGACAGGGTATTCAGGGACGATGAATTCGAGGTATGGAGCGAGTTCGGTAGAGCCAGCGCCAGTTTATGAGGATCACATGATTCCGCATAGTGGAGGGTTGGCGTATCATGGGCCGGATGATATTTCGGGGGCGGTGAGGTTTCCAGCGGGGAACTATGATAGGGCGCAGTGAGAAAGGATGAATCAAGGGATAAGGGAGAAGGGAGACCATGGGTTGTGAAGAGGAATTAGAGGGTGTAGAGGGTAGGGGTTAGATATATAGATATAACTTTGGGAGTCATGATATAAGACGCAAATACAAGATTTAAAGTCGTAAAGAAAGAACTGATTATCTTGAGGATCTGATAAACGTCCAGATCTCAAACAATGCCGTATGATTTGTATGTATACAAGCCCAAACCCCAAACAAGCAAATCCAATATACAAACTAGAATGAAAACAAAACCCAACCAAATGCCAAGTAAACACCCATTAACCACTGAAACCAAACATCTGGCTTCTTTTAAACCCGCCCAGTCTGCTTCTTCCATCTCTTCAACCGCTTAGACAAATCTCCCGCCGTCTGCTGGTACGGGTTCAACTTGCGATCCCACGCCATCGCCTTCACATCATCCCCATGCTTCGCCACCAATCTCTCCAACCATTGGCTCTCCTCGGAGCTCTGGAACCGCTCCGTCTTTGCAACAGGAACCCGGCTTTGTCTCACAAGCTGCTTGACAACCTCCGTGCTTCCGGTCTCATCAATGCCACCCCACTCTTCCCACAGCTTGCCCTCTTCCTTCTTCTCCTCGGCCACTTCCTCCTCATCCTCATTATCGGAATCAAAGGCGGCCAGCGGGTCGTTTAACGGCTTGTGCACAGACTTGGCTTCGCGGATGACCCGCAGGATCTTGCCGGTGACAGGGTCGCGTTCGACGCGGGCTTCGGTGACAATTGCGGCTTCGAGAGATGCTTCGGCGCTCGCGGGGTTCTTGGTGTGCTGGTGGGCAATGCCCTTGGCGGCATCGGAGACGGTCAATTCGACACCACCGGTGGGCGCTTGAAGGCGGGCAGCGAGACCGAGGCGTTTGTAGTTTTGCGTGAGGGTTAGTTTCTTGTCCCTAGATACAGAGAAAAAGCGGGATTGTTAGCTGGGTTGGCAATGAATTGAGAAAATGAGAGAAACAGCAGCGTACCAGTTCTTGGCGATGATGGAGTTGCCCATAGGGTTGAGCTGCTTCTTGCGCCGGTTAGGGACGACAACCTTGGGGCGCGAAGAGCGGTTTTTGCGTTTTTGGAGTTCACGACCCATTTTGAAGTTCTATATGACGATCTTTAATGTAAAAGAAATGATAAAAAAAAGAAACAAAAGAGTTCTTGTCTTGGATATTGTGATATACAATTCGTCTGCCCGCCACCAATGAGCCGGCGCAAATATCCCCAGGGATTCCCAGAAATTTTAAAAGCTTATCTTATCAGCTGACAGCTGGTAATACTTCCAAGATATACGACAGCTGTTGACAGGTGTTAGTGCTCAATTGACACCATTGCTGGATTGAGAGATGTGGGTCCATTTAATCCCTGCTTGAAGCTCATGTGGGCCGGCCTCCAACCAACGAAGTCGGTTTTGTTGAAAACAAAAGAATAGGACGAGAACAGCTTTCTCGTTTTCTAATTTTTCCGGCTGTATAGTTAGCGGGTTATTGTTGGTGACATTTTATTTGTTACCAATTTGCTTAATTACGATATTTCGTACGGTTCGAGCCTCCGCTTATTTAACAGCGGAGCTCTTCTTGACATAGACACGATTACCACAACAGTAAAGAGGGTTGTCTTAGGGTTTATGATACCAAAGAGGACACAGACTCGGATAGGACAGTGACTGACGATAGTTGCAGTGTTTGCCTAGCTTGTTTATTTAGGTTTGTTTACTTGGGTCTCCAGCTGTAGATATTCGACTAACAATATCGAACCCAGCTTACATTCAGCAACCGACTGAACATACAAACCTTCGCCAGCTTACACTTGCACAACTTCCGTCACTCTCATCCCATATACATAACAACTACGAACAAACTCACATCCTGAATGGCCTCGCCTAGGCCTACGGCCTCCGACGGCCCCACCACACCCATCACATCGGCTCCTCCTTCTACGTCTACGGGCTCATCACCTAAGAAGATTGATCTCTCGGCCCCAGAAGTTGAGGAAGTCGATGCCTGGATGGACGACGATACCCATGATGATTGGCCTACCTTTCCGGAGTCCCAAGGTGCCACACAGGCGCCAGATGGCCCAATCACCGATCAACCGGAGGAGCCAAAGACGACTGAGGATCAGATAAATATTACGAAAAAGGAGGAGGATAACAGGTTGGTGGAGCACATGTCGGATGACTTGATATCACCAACTACGCAAATGGCGCCGCCGCCGGTCCCTGCGGCTGCAATTCCTACTTCACCGCAAGCCATGTCTCCGAAATTTACCGAGACAAAATCAGGACACTTTTCTTCAATGTCGTTTACAAGGACGGCGCAGGAAGTCACCTTTGACGATGAAGATCCCGACTGGACTGTTAAGCGACAAAGTACCGATCTCCTCAAATTCCTCCCAGTGACCGAACGGTCTAATTCTTTCCCCGTGATCCCACCAGCAACGGCGCATACGAGGCAGGCCGAGAGTATTTCACATATTGACCCGAACACCATTTTGGAGAATGAGGGGTGGGATACACCGCATGCTGAGATGGAGGGACGCGGACACATTGATGATGACGAGGCAGCAGATGCTTGGGGTGTTGAAGAAGTCGGGACATCGATTGTCGAGTCGGCACCCTCGAGGTTCGAGGAAGGACTGCCGTTAATTGGACGGGAAGAGATGGTCACGACGCCGGCTGTGGAGAAGGCGGTTGAGGAGGCTTTTGGGAAATTGGAGGCAGTGGAGGGGGATATTGATAATAGGAAGGAGGATGATGAGTTTGGGGGCTTAAAGAGGAAGAGTACGATGATGGCCATGGGGCAGGAGGCGAAACAAGGGGATATGATGGAGGAGCTTGGGGAAGAGGATGAAGAAGAGGCTTCAGTTCCAGTTCCCGTGCCAGCTCCGGGCTCCGCGGAAATGGAGGTTTCTACTGAACCTTTGACTGCCACAGATGAGGACTCCTCCAACCATGTATCGACCTCTGCTGCTGCCCCGTCAACACAAATTGTTCCTGAAATTCAAGCACAACCTGAGGTCCAAACACCATCTGACTCCCAGCCCCAAATACAAACTCCGGAGCCAGCTTTAGAGCCAACCTCAGAGCCAGCTTTAGAGCCAACCCCAGAGCCAATTCCAGAGCCAACCTCGGAGCTAATTACAGATCCAGCTCCGGATCAAACTCTGGCCCCGGTCGCTGCTTCTCCATCCAGAATCCCTTCACCTCCGGTAGTCCCTGAGACTACTTCTACATATCAAGGCAATGAGGCCGACTTCCCTATCCACGTTACGACAGCGGAGACGCCGGTGGTGATGGATGGGCATCAAAGTGCCGATACGGTTGAAGAGACCGAGAAGGCAGCTGAAGATGATAGCCTCTTTGGACAGGTTTCAAATGATGCTGCAGCTGGAGCTGCAGCTGACGTGGAGGATGATTTCTTTGCTCAGCAGGCGGGCTCGGAGCAGGCTCCAGTTCTGGCTGACGATGACTTCTTTTCTAAGTCTGTGGCGGAGGCTCCAGGTCCTGCTGGGGCGAGCGCTGAGGACGATTTCTTCAGCCAACAGGTTAGTGCGGATCAACCTGCGGATGAGGATGATTTCTTTTCAAAGGCTGCAGCTGAAGCTTCAGAATCGACACATGTTCTTGCACCTGTGGCTGCTTCAGAAGCTGCTCCAGTCGACGACTTTTTCGCCCAGGCTTCCGCCTCACAACCTGCGGATACCGAGCCCCAAGACGACTTTTTCAGCCAAGTTGCCTCACAACAGCCCGAGGCTAAGCCTGAACCTGAGGCTCCCAAGGATGCCATTGCCGCTAAGTGGGAAGCTGCTTTTGACGATGAGGACGAGGAGTTTTTGGATGACCTCACTAGTCCTAGGCCGACTAATGACACTATTGCTCCGGTTCCAGATGCCGATGGTTTCTTGCCCAGTGATGATGATAGTTTGTTAGATGATGATGATGAAGATATCATTACTCCGGCTCCGGCTCCAGCTCCGGCACCAGCTCCTACTGCTGCGCCAATCCCAGCATTAAACGTTCCTGCCGCTAATCATGCACCTCGGTCTATTGGGATGCCGTCTCCAAATCCCTATGCTGGGAGCATTGCACCAGCGTCTCCTTACTATGCACCGGTCAGCCCGAATCCATTTGCTCCTGGACCATCCATGACACCTTATGGTGCCGTGGCTGCCCAGTCAGCCCCTGGCGAGGATTTGAAGAGAGTGGACAGCTTTGTTGACAAGAAGAAGGGGTATCAGTCACCGTACGATATTCCTATGGATATCAAGCCTGTGCAACCTCGGAAGCGTCCATCCATGCAGACGGTGATCCCCGCGCCAAATAGCACCCCTTCATATCCTCCGGTTCTCACCCCCGGTGCTTCCCAGCCTCCTACAATGCCCCCGCCGCGATCTTCTAGCATAACCTCTGGGTTAGCTCCTCCACATCCAGGCCCTGCTCCGGCATCCCGGGATTCTACTTCTATGGCACCGCCACCGATGTCTGGCGCGCCGTCGAGACCGCAGTTAAAGTCACGAGGGAGTGGCTTCTTTGAGGATTTACCCGTCCACTCAAAGCCAAGGGCGGCTTCCCGGGCGCCTAGTGTGCGTGCGGCATCGCCGGCTCCAGGCAGTGGGTATTTCCCTACACAGCCTTCGCCTTTAGGTCCTACATTAGGTGCTGGACATGCACCTGGCCCGATTCCTGGCCCTGGTCCTGGCCCGGCTCCGGCTCCGGCTCCAGCCCCGGTTGCTTCGCCTTATGCAATGCTTGCGCAGCAACCGACTTCGGCTCCTGCGCCGGCTCCTATGGCTGCTTCTGCTCCAGCTACAGCACCGGCATCAAATTATCCGCCGCTGGTAGCTCAGTTGAATAGGGCTCCTTCACACGGACTTGTGTCGCCGGGGCCTGCGAACCCCTACGCACCTACTTCTAACCCGGCACCTGCTCATCCAACAAATCAGTATGCTCGGCCACCAGCTGTAGGTGGTGTTGGAAACAGATATAGCCCGGCTCCACCTCAAGGATCTAGACCTTCTTCGTCCTATGCTCCGGCTCCGGCCCCGTCTCAACCTGTTCTTCCACATCAGCCACGGACTTCAAGTCCCTTGGCTCACTTTGAGGTCACGGGCGGCGAGGAAAATGATCGGAGAATGTCTCACTTTGAACGCACTAGTCAAAAGGCGCCGTCTCATGGTGGAGACTTGGTGAAGAGTCCAATCTCTCCGCCACAGCGCATGGTTAGCCAGGACTCGAGATATGCTCCGGCACCGCCGCCAGCTGCTGCGAGGTCTACGCCACCACCGATGCAGCCGCATGTGCCGAGGCCGCCGTCGGCGCAAGCTACTTTGTCGCCGCCTAAGAGGGCGAACGCTAACTTCCAGGGGTATCAGCCGACGTCGCCAAGGAACCACTATGCCACTCAAGCTGCGGCGCCGGTACAGGCTCCTGTTCAGGTGCCGATGCGTCCTAGGGCACCTAGCATCAAGGTTAACATGGTGCCGCCGACAGACGGCCGGGAGCTGGATCCGTTGGAGCGGTGGAGAGGATGCCCGATCGTTACGTGGAGTCCTAGTGGGAGCATTGTGACATCGGTTCCCAAATCGATGCCAAGGTATTCAGCTGGTAGCTCAGTTCCCACAGTGGTCCGGATGACCGGGGCTGTCAAGGTCCAGCATGTCAAGGACCTAGTCCCCATGGACGAGAGACTGCTCCGGTTCCCTGGGCCGTTGAAGGGTAAAGGAAAGAAGAAGGAGGTGATTGCTTGGTTGTCTTCGGGAATTGATGCGCTAGAGAAGGATATCCCGGCCGTTCCAGAAGCAGCAATGGACTCCGGCTGGTCGTTTGATCAACACCGAGCGGCGGAGCGGGTTCTGCTGTGGAAGGTGTTGAGGTTGCTTGTAGAACATGATGGGAAGATTGACGGGGTTCCGGCCGCTGAAAAGGCTATGCATGATGTCTTGATGCCTGGGCTGGCCGATCAGTCTGCAGTCGAGGATGCCGCGGGTGACATCAACCAGTACATGAGTGGTGGATACGGTGCGGGATCGGTTCCGGGACTGAGTGGATCGGGTGGGGCCACGGCTGATGCTGTGGACTCTGCAGTCATTGAGAGGATCAAGCATTTCTTGGCTGTCGGTGACCGAGAGAAGGCTGTATGGGCTGCAGCGGATAAGCGGTTGTGGGGCCATGCTCTGCTGATTGCGAACTCGGCAGGCCCAGAGCTCTATCACAAGGTTTCCCAGGAGTTTGTCCGGAAGGAAGTCAACTTCCCGGGACACAAGAATGAGTCGTTGGCAGCTCTTTATGCCGTCCTGACTGGGAATGCGGTTGAGTGTGTGGATGAGCTGGTACCATCGCATGCTCGGGCCGGTCTCAATCTGATTGCAGCGGCTCCAGGAGTTTCGGCCGGGGCGGAGTCGGCGGCGGCTGGCTTAAACAAGTGGCGGGAGACTGTGGGGCTGATTATGCAAAACCGGACTCCAGATGATGCGGATATCCAGTCTTTGGTTTCCCTGGGTAGTCTTCTTGCCGAGTATGGCCGTATTGAGGCTGCTCATGTGTGTTTCCTACTGTCAAATGGCCGGGCTTTGTTTGGTGGTGCGGATGACCCGAGATCTGATTATGTTCTTGTGGGTGCCGACCATCGGGGGCCTAGAGTGGATCTTGCTCATGATACTGAGGCTTTGCTTCTGAGCGAGATTCTGGAGTTTGCCGTTGGCCTGGGGTCATTAAATGGCACTGGCGTGGTTGCACACTTGGCCGCGTACAAGTTGCAATTAGCGGTCACTTTGGCCGAGGTTGGCCAGAACGATAAGGCCATTGCTTATTGTGATGCTCTTGCAGCTAGTATTGCGGGGCAGACTCGGAGGTCTCCATACCACCATGCGGTTCTCGAGGCGGCTGTTGATGATGTCCAGAAGCGGCTAAGATCGGCGCCGAAGGACGACAGTGGATCTAATTCGTGGATTACTAAGCCGACGATGGGCAAGGTTTCCAATTCGATTTGGACTACGTTTAGCACGTTTGTTACGGGTGATGAGAACGATAACGATGCAGCTTCTGGATCGGAGGCTGGTGCAGATGGTGGGCCGTTTGGGCATATCCCAGCAGGCAGCACTCCGACTATTAGTCGGTCGCCTTCGGTTGTTAACTTTGCCGAGGGTGGATTTAATGGTAGTCAGGGTATGGGCCATCCGATGAACCTGGGACCTGGAGTTAATGCTGCGTTTGCCGGCGGTACGGGTTCTATGCCGCCGCCCGCTCCACCACCGTTGGCCAATGTCGGTGGGATGCCAATTCCGGGTGCTGGAGTGGGCACGAGACCGTCGTCTTCACGGTATGCTCCAGCGCCGCCCATGGGTGGTCTTCATGCCGGGGCGAACCCATATTCCCCGATGCCATTGTCTTCATCAGTTCCTATCACTTCCAATCCCTATGCTCCAGCACCATTAGCTGTTCCGGCCGCCGATGCGCCGTTGAGAACACCAACTGAGTATGCCACGCCTGGAAGCAGCTATGCGCCGTCACTGCCGGGACAGCCGTCGGAGAGCGGGGGGTCTCGGGTTCCATCATATGATACGTCGCCGGGGGCTTCTTCACAGCCCGCAAACCCATATGCGCCGTTGGGTGGATCTTCGCCAGCGCTGAAGAGCCCGATTGAGCTGATGAGTCAGCAGAGTTTTGGGTCTCTGGGTCAAGTGGGGGCTTCTACGTCGGCGCCGGCGACAGTACCTCCTCAGTCCTATGGAGGGTTTGAACCGCCATCTATGACGCCGGAGACTACAGAGGATGATGCCGGGGCTGAGAAGGAAGCTACAGACAGGCCGATGCAGGAACACAACAGCTATGGTGGTTTTGAGCCGCCGTCTTTTACTCCGTATACGCCCTATGAGCCGGAGCCGGACTCGTCAGATGATGAAGGGGGGAAGAAGCAGGAGAAGGAAAAGAAGAAGGGATACATGGATGATGATGGCGATGACATTCCAGGCTTGGGGAAGTCGGCGATGTCGAAGGACGGAGGGGCAACTGTGGATAGGGAGCCTGACGATTTGGTGCGGAAGATCGCTGAGGAAGAAGGTAAGTGCAGACAAAACGCCGATACGACCGACTATTGGTGACCTTTATTTTTTTTGTGGATTATGACTAACCGAGCTTGTAACACAGCTAAACGTGACGCCGAAGCAAAGGCAGCAAAAGCCAACAAGGGCTGGTTCGGATGGCTTTCCAAGAAGCCGGCCGATGCCTCCCCTGGATCTCCGGAGCCTCGTAAGGCCACCAAGGCTAACCTCGGCGAAGAGTCATCGTTTTACTTTGACCCTGAAAAGAAAAAATGGGTCAACCGGGCGTCAGGCGGAAATGACGACAATGTCAAGCGGCCGTTGCCTCCGCCTCCCCGGGCGGTCAGCGCCAGTCACTCAGGATCTCCAGGAGGGCCGGGGACTCCTCCTCAGCCTGGGATGAGACCGGGGAGTGTGCCGCCACCAATGGGCGGACCCGGATCATCTCTTGGACGTAGCAGTTCGATGGCGAACCTTGGAGGGCCAGGGTCAGGTCCTATGGGGCCTGGGAGAGCGGCGTCAGTTAGAGGGGAGAGTCCGGCTCCGATGAGTCGGCCGGGGACTAGTATGAGCAATGCGTCGAGTTTGGATGACTTGTTGAAGGCGGGGCCAAGAGCGGCGGCAAAGGGGAAGGGGAAGAAGAAGGGCGGTGCGAGGTATGCAATGACGCCGGGTTTATAATGAGTCGATGAGGAGAATTAGCTATGTATTTCTAGGGTTTGATATTTTCTTGGGTTAATTGAATGATTGCTATTTAATAGGGTTATGTCTCTTTGCAGGGTCTGTGTCATGTGACGTAATGGGTATCTCTGAGTCCGCTCAGGTTAGTCTATTGAGGGTCGGTCCATTGAGGTCGGGTCCTCTGCGGTCCTCTGAATCCCGCAAGTATAGCAAAATTGTGATTATGCAGGACGGGATCTGTGATGCAGGGGTATAATGGATTGCAGATTATTCACTAGTGGGTATCTCTAATCAGTGAAAGGAAGACGCTTGTTATTTGGAATACATTATGCTGCAGCGGAGATGATGCCTCGATTGGAGAGAGCGGGGCAACTGCCATATTGGAGATATCTGGGTAAATTTATCGGATTGGGAAGGAATGGAAAAGGATGGGCGCGGGATTGACGGGAAGGCAGGTACCTGCGAATAACCTGTGAATAACCAGCAAGTGGCGAGGTTTGCTTGTTGCTGGGTTTTGCTTGGGCTGGGTTGGGGTCCGTGGGACCGAGGTTCTACCGGGCGAGACTGGGTCAGTGCTAAATGTGGTGATGAGGGAAGAAGACGGTGGGAAGAAGAAGTGGGATGATTTTGGGATTTTGGGATTTTGGGACTTGGTTTGTTTTCTTTTTCTCTTTTTTTTTGTGCTGTAGTAGACAGCTTTTATATTTGTCTTTTATTTACTGCTAAGCTGATAGAAGGATTTACCAGACGGAAAAGTCCATGTTGAATCTTAAGTTTGCTATTGGCAGTATTGGAATTGCTGTTTTAATTGGCCTTTTCATGGGTAGTGGTAAGTTGTCAAGCAGCACAAGATGGGATGGGCTCATTGGATTATATAAGCCGGTCGGGTTGCCCGGCACTTACTTGAGAAACAAGAAACTAACTAGCGATCCACCAGGATTATCGACGACTCGTGCTATCAAGAACGGAGGACTGAAAGCTGTAAAGATGGGAGCTACGGAGGGTGAAAAGACGGTCTACGACTTTGTCGTCAAGGACAGTAAGTCCTTCCCCGGAGCACTCCGCTACTGAAAACCCCCCCGCCATCCCCACCCCCGTCAACTAACCCTCTCCATAGAACGCGGCGCCGACTACCCACTCAGCCAATACCGTGGGAAGCCCCTCCTCATCATCAACACCGCATCCAAATGCGGCTTCACTCCCCAATACGCCTCTCTCGAAAAACTCTACAAGACCCTCAACACCGCCCACCCTTCCGCCTTCCAATTCCTCGGCTTCCCTTGCAACCAATTTGGCTCCCAGGAGCCCGGCAACGACGACGAGATCCAGTCTTTCTGCCAAATTAACTATGGCGTTACGTTCCCCATCATGGCCAAGATCGAGGTCAACGGGGACGGCCAGAGTGATTTGTATGGATGGTTGAAGGATGAGAAGGCGGGTGTTTTGGGAATCAGAAGGGTTAAGTGGAATTTTGAAAAGTTTTTAGTCGATGGTGAGGGTAAGGTTATTGGCCGGTGGGCGAGTACGACGAAGCCGGAGGATCTGGAGGGGAAGATTGTGGAGGCTATTGAGGAGGCCAAGAAGAAGGCGGAGGGGAACTAAGGAGAAGCAACAAAGAGAAAGGGATCGAGTCAGAGAATGTGTGTGAGTGAGAGACAGAAAGAGGACAGATATTGATCGTTGATATTTTTAAATATAGATACTGAAAGCATGTCCTAGTCCATTATATACTGTAGAACACGGCAAATACTGACGCTAATAGAGTGCAGTCGCATGATTTCACATACCGAGTGAGATTAACAGCTATCAATCACATTATCAAAGAACCTTGGAATCATTATACTCAATTGATATCATAATTTGACCCTGCATTATTTCCACTCTTAATACCCAATTATATTCCGCTCCCGCTCCCGCCCCCAACTTCGTCCGGCCTTTTCGGCAACGGCGGCCCCACATCGGCGCCTCTTTCTTCTACTACCATCTCCTCCCCAACCGTTTGCCCTCCATCCACAATAACCCTTGAATTTCCAAACTCCTCAACCTCTTGACCCTTCACCTCAGTCATCTCTATAATCCCCTCGTTATGTTCAACTTCTGTCTCCGCCTCTCCACCAATCTCCGCTCTCACTTCCGCTGCAAAATACTTCCCATCAATCTTTATCCACCTCCGTAGCCCCGCATCTAATGGAGTCTCCGCCTCTTCCATTGCCTCCCCCGTTGCGTAGATAACTACGGGGTTGCCGCCTTCAGTCCACATGCGCTCTCGGACAACATCAAAGTCCATTTGCTCCACTGAGACTGCGGGGTCCGCTTCGGCAGCGAGGGATAGGCGGAGCCAAGAATCGGATTGCTTAATATACGTGGCCCCGCCTTGGCAGGCGATGCCGCGTAGTGTCATGAGCTTGGAGGAGGTCGAGTCTCGTTCATTTGACAAGATTTCCGAGATCTTCCTATACGACTCCTTGTAAAACTTGACTGCTTTTCCCAGTCTGTCGTAATTAGCCATCAGCTGCTTCTTCCGAATCTGTAATTGCTCCACAACACTTGTAACCTTCATAATCAACACTGCCTCCTCTTCATTAACCGCTTCCCCTTCTCCGCCACTACTGATGCTCCCCCCCTCTTCCTCATACCCATTATCCACCACCTTTCTAAACCGTGCCCGATCCTCTAGGTACTTGACCAGCCGCTGATATTCCTCAATCTTCGCATCGCACTCCCGCACGCTCAATATTCCCTCCCCACCACTGCCCACCGTCACCTCACCCACCGGCATTGCCACCGCATCCAATCTTTTCTTTGCCTCGTGCCATTTTCTCTTCTGCTCAACGGCTAACGACATGAGCCCGATAGCCTCCTTCCGCCGATTCTCCATGTACCTTTCCACTGATAACACCTCGGGCACCTCGGGAGGCTCGCCGCTCATGTTCTCCGTGTTCAAGTGCAGAATTAGGACGTCCCCTTGCTTCTCAATGGTTGTTATCCGGTCTGACGGGCCAGGTTTCTTGTTGGAGCCGAGGATTGCTTGCCACATTACGTGGTCCAATATATCGGATATCGATGATAGATATGGCCAGTTATTTGTATCCATGGCAACATCAATATAGCAAATCTCCTCTCGTCCATCATCGTCATCATCAAAGATGTCGTCCGCGTCACGCTCCACATTCTCCTCCCTCTCAATAGCCTCCGTTCGTACAACCGTCTTCAGAACATCGGCCCCTCCACTCTCCCGGCCCATCAGATATTCAAAGAACCTCGTCTCCAAATTGTACGTCCCGCCCATGATATCCGCCAGCATATTAATCAACGCATAGCTCCTCCCTCCACCCTCCAAAAACCCCACAATCCTGTGCACTTCCTCCTCCATTGACACCGACTGATCCACAATTTGCTCCCACTCCATCGCACCCGTCACTGACCCCGTCTCCATCCTATCGTCCGCGCTGACAGCAGCAACTCCTGACTGCCCCAGCGTCCTTGGAATCGGATCCCCCTTCCACCATCCCGGGACTCCGCCATACCCCGCACACGCCGGACCCCTCAACAGCACATTCCGCGCCATCGGGATTCCCTGTAACACTGTCAAGACACCCCCGAGCCTGTCACCCCCGACGATGCCCCCCTCTCGATCCATCAACACCAGCATTCCCGGCACGCCCTCTTCCCTCCGCCGTCTCCCCGCCGCCACATTATCAATCCTCAGCCAATGTACCTTTTCCGTAACCCCCCACTTCCTCTCGTCATAATCATTTCTCCCCGCAGGGCCGAAAACGGTTGGTGCTGCCGCCGAGGCAGTTCCCGACCCCAGCATCCCCCGCGTCACCGTATCGATCCCGCCGTACTCTGCCCCGTCAAAGTCGACGCCTGATTCCTGCGCGGATAGCCGTAGAGCCTTCTGTAACTCAGCGTCTTCTTCCCCAAAGGCCCCAGAGCCACCCGTGGTCTCGGCTGTCCAGCCAGCGACTCGATCCATCATTGGGGAATTATGTCCGGCGCGACTAGGTGGCCTTGAGAGTGCTAGGCGTTCATAATAGGCGTCAGTTGTCGTTTCTTGTGGCGGGGCTTCGATGTGGAAGCTAGATGGGGCCTCGAGGCTCTGGGTGGCTACCGGATCTTCCCATGTGGGTCCAGATGACACAGCGAAAGCGCCATCTCCGGATTCAAAATAGTCGTTGATCAATTTATTGACATCATTATTATTCATAGTTAACGCTGCGGCAATCTGAGAGCGCACGGTAAACCCAGTGCATTCGATAACTTGGTTAATGAGGTCATCCTGGCCTCCCGGGAGTGCGCTCGGCGCCGCAGTATTCGCCATTATGGCCAGTGAATCGAGAGGAGACAGAGATGAGCCAGATGAGCCAGATAGGACGAGATCGGGGGATGCGGAGACTTGGTGGATAGCGATAGAGATATCCGGGGAGTTTGAGGTAACGGGGTTGTAAGATGTGGGGTCGTCAAATGATTCGGTTTCCGGTATATCGCCAATTTGCTAGATTCTGGCTGGCGGGATATCGTTGTGATCCGGTGACATTGGTATCGAGGGAGTTATCAGTATTGTCAATATGTCTATTTCTATCAGGAACAAGCCCATAAATTAGCGCAATCCCAATACATTTCCGGCTAGTAAAACTTACTGTAAATTAATCGTCTTTTCGGCGATCCTCCCGCATAAATTCTGCTGGTTTGTTGGCTTCCCACTTGACGTCGTTCGGTGCTACAATCCACGCATCCATCCATCACCAACCCCAGCCTCGCACCTCCTGCCGTCCCCAAGCTCTAGTGGGGTCATCCTTCCTCTTCCTGCTGCCCCCCACCAAACATCACAAAAATGACGTATTTAGGGTCTTGGACCCTATGTCTTCACGTATCACAAGACCCACCTTTAACCTCCTGCGTCACTTTTACATGCGGAAGGAACAGCTTCTTGTATCTAATATCACCGTTGGTTTGCAGAATCACAGCAGACTATGTCTAAGCCAATCATTAGTATTCATAACGTCATATCTCATCTAATGTTCTAAATCCAAATAAACCATCCCCCCCGTTCTAAAATTGAACAAAAACCCATGGCGACTCCCTTCCCCTCTCTTCCACGCGGCTCTCCATTTCCTCACTTCACTTAGAATCTCCCGGATATATCCTGCCTCGCCAATACCTGCTTTCCCAGTCACTCTCCTCGCTGCGTCAACATCGTCCAGCCGCATTTTGCAAATTTCATCCAGGATATTATCCGTGGTTTCCACTGCTAAAATCGGCCCGTCTAAAAACGAAGACATCAGCGACGACGCCGCCGAGTGCGCCTGCTCAATGACCGCCAACCGATTAAATTTCTTCGACCGGGTTTGGCCAACCAGGACCATCACTGCCTGGTCTGCTCGTTTCTTCGTCATCTCTGTGACATGTCCTAGTCCTTCAACTCCGCCACCAATCTTACTCCTTGCTCCCGACTTCTTCGCATCCCGCTCTTTCATTTCAACACGTAGATAGGAAACCAAGGATTCCATAGGGATATCCACATCTGGATTCTCCCGCCAAATTGACTTAACCTTCAACACTTCGGGCTTGACGATAACCAGCCACCCAACATCATCATCCCGATACCGGTTAAGCAAGTCTTCCGGCGTCCTTGCATCCCCCGCCAACTCCGCACTAATTCCCTGCGCCCACAAAGTCTGCAACACCTCCAACCCCGCAGTCCGCAGCAATTCTGGCAGCAAACTCGCCACCAAGACCTCCGCCCTCATAACGGTCTCCTCGTCCTCTTTGGACATGGCAGCGGCGCGTGCGGCAATTCCCTTTTTCCCCACGCGCTTGGTGATCCTCCTCATACCACCGAGACGCTCCCAAGCTAGACTGAAGCCCACTGCATGACGTTCTGGGAATCCAGGTTGGCCACGGGGCCGGTGAGCTTTGATGAGAGAGTCGTAGCGGCCACCAGCAGCAATGACATCTTTGGCTCCTTCTTCGGACACAAGCGAGAATATGATACCGTCTTTGAAGAAATCTTCTTTAAAGGAGGCAAGTGGGTTGATTGTGATCTTTGTAGTGACGCCAAGCCGCTTGCAGTAATCCAGGACAGTCTTGATATGAGCAATTGTCGGCTGCAATTGCTGAAAGATTGGCGTTCCCTCAAAGATTGTCTTTAATCTCGAGATAGCTTTGTTCGGTTGATCTACACATATTTCATTAGCACACTCATTCAATACAAGCTTCCCATGCAAAAACTCACCCGTCCAGTCAAACCTCGCCAACACATCCACACTTGTCCCCGAAACACCCACTCCTTGCCCCCTCAGCTCTCCCCTAAGCCTACTAAAGGTGCCTCCCGCCACCCCCAGCCGCGACAAAATCGCTGCCGCCGCCCTCCGGCTCCCAACTCCCACCCCACAAAACTCAAAGACCCAATGCAGCAATAAACTATGTCCCACCACCAACCGGACTCTCCCACCCATCGGAAACGCATTCGCAATCTCGTCCAGGACCTTAATCGCCTCGGCTTCGCGTAGTGCGAGGTCCACCGTGGACGTCGACACAATGTCAAAGTCTACTTCGGAGGTGGCGTCGGGAGGGCCTGGCAGATTGGGAGTCCGGTAAACAGTTGAGAATGTAAAGGTCCGCGGGGGAATAGGATTTTGCGCCGTAGCCAATATCTTTGCGAAGCCAAGAGTCAAGTCATACGGCAGCTGTAACACAGTCCCACTGTCATCTAACACCGTATAAACCGCCTTATTATCAGGATAATAATCCCGCGATCTCGGGTAAATCCCCGGTCTCTCAATCTCCATAGCTCCATGCTTCTGGAAGATATCCATCAATATCCGCTTCGTCCTACTCTGATAAAGCAGCGTGCGCATATCGGGGA
This sequence comes from Catunica adiposa, assembly GCA_001640685.1. Taxonomy (NCBI): domain Eukaryota; kingdom Fungi; phylum Ascomycota; class Sordariomycetes; order Microascales; family Ceratocystidaceae; genus Catunica; species Catunica adiposa. The sequence goes on from LXGU01000089.1 coordinate 90,659, forward strand.
TCCGTCCATTACTTCCCGCAGCCCAAGTATAATCCCGGATGGCTCCCGGCGGCCTTGCAAACAACGTCTGCATAATTTTCTCATAATATGGCGAACTTGGATCTGAAATCCCCGCCAACGCCCGCTTGATTGCCTCGCCTTCCAACGGGACTGGAAGAAGCCCTCCCGCCAGTAAATCGGCAGCCCCGGGTCTCACCGCCGGATCGTGAACTAGCAAACTCAGAATAATCTTTTGCATATTCAGCTCCGAAGGTATATGCGCTTGGTCTCTGGGCAACTCAGGAGGCTCCCGCCGCAATGGTGTCATCACCATAACCCTTTCCATCGCAGAAGTACACGGCGCCGTGCACATCTCGAAGAAAATCAACCCTAGCGAGTACATGTCCACCTTTGCCGAATATTGCCCCATAGCCGCCGATCGGACCTCGGGCGCCGCGTAAAACGCCGTGCCAATCGACTTGGTTCCCATATCCGCAAAAGTTTGCGAATCACTCAAGCCCAATCCGCGCCGATCCTTATCCCTCTCGACAACAAAATGGCCTGACGTCGCGAGGCCGAAGTCGCCAATTTTGATGTTATCACGTCCATCATCACCTTGGCTAATGAATATATTCTCGGGCTTCAGATCCCGGTGGACGATCCGGAGCGCATGGATATGGGCTAGGCCTTCGACCATTTGGCGAAACAAACGCCAGATTTCTGGTGGGTTGATATACATGTCGCGGGAGATGAGAGAGCGGAGAGTCCGCTGGTCGCAATATTCCATAGAGATGTACAGGACGGTGTGTTGCGATGAGTGCTTGGGGATATTGGAGAAGCCGTGGTTTTTCTTTCGGGGAGGGATCCGAATAGGCATGGTCCTGCCATTGTTCCGCATAGGGCCAATCTCGGAGTCAGAATCCGAAGCAATGGCTTCGTCATCATCATCAGTGAGGTCCGACTCATCATCCTCTGAAGAATCGTCGTCCCCCTCTTCGTCATCGTCGTCTCCCTGCCCCTCTCCCTCATCCTCACTAAACTCAAAGACCACATCCAGTTGATCATTGGAGATGAAGTCCAGCCCACTCGCACTCGCCTCAAACACTACCTCACCACCATTAACCGTCCCCTCATCCTCGCTCCCATCACTATCGTCCTCTGATTCCTCCTCACTCTCAAACTCGCTACTCACGTCACTTGTGTCATTAACCCCCTCCACCCACGTATTAAAATAACGGACAACCGCCGGATGGCTAATCCTTGACAACAGTCTCACCTCCTTCAAAGTCTCTGTCAAACTCGCCTGACTCCGCAACGTAACCTTCTTAATGGCATAAAACTGGCCATCCAACTTCTTCCGAGCCTTAACTACTTCACCAAACGCGCCTTTCCCGAGAACCCCCTCTTCAACAAAGTCCTCAGTATATCGCGAATTCGTCAATAGCCTCGTAGCCGAATCCCGTCGGAATCTCTTCGGCACCGATGACCCCAAACTCCCTGGTTGTCCCCCAAGCATATCCAACATATGATGGTTGTGTCCATGACCGTGACCGTGGCCGTGGCCCCCTCCACTACCCTCTCCTACCAACACCGGTGCATCGGTAGCCAAAAACTCACTCGAGCTCAACTCAAACGCTCGACTCCGTTTCTTCGCCGCTGTCTTAAAGAACCTTTCAACCAATTCTCGCAACTGCGCCGACAACTCCATAGCCTCCATCAGCTCCGTCGGCGACGCATAGCGTTGCGGGACATCAAGACCAAACAGCAATTGTAAAAAGACAACACCGAAATCCCACACGTCAGTCTTTTGTGTCGGGGTCCCTTTCGTTGAGTCGACCGTCATCTCCGGCGCAACCCAATATGCCGATTTGCCTGTTGCAAGCCCCGGGCGACCGGCACCGCCTTTGGCAATAGTATGGAATTCCTTTTGGAATCCAATATCCGAAAGCTTCAAGCCAACCTCGCCCGTCCTCTCGTCCATGAACAGCAGGATATTCCGGCAGTGGATCGCCTGGTGGACAATTCCTCTATTATGAAGATAGTTCAACGCATCCAGGAGATCCCGAGTCCATGCTCTCACCTTGACGATATTGAGGGCCCCCGAGATTTCTAGTAGTTCCTCTAAAGATCCACGTTCGGCCAACGGCATGAGGATCGAGACATCCCACGTTGGGTGATCGCCTGGCTTCTTAGATACTTGATGGGCAATCTTGTAGGCAACGACATTGGCAATCCGCGGGTGTCGTATCTCCTTCTCTTGAAGTTTGATAAGCTTCTGCTCCAGATGCCCAATCATATCCTGTGCCTGTGATGCCGTCTTCCCAATACACCTCAGCGTCACCTCCTTCAAAAGCAGCCCCGGGGCCACCCGCCCCGTTAATAATACTGGCCGCACCCTTGATAACACGGACCCTGCTATTGACCCATCCTTATACCGCACCTTTTCCGTCACGCTTAAAAATGTGCTCGAGTTCCCTGACTCGTCCTTCACATCACAAATCTGGTCAAATGTCAACGCCGCCGTCACGTCTCCATTCCCCTCGCCATCGCCACCCCGCGCTGGACCCCCGACTTGCTGGTTCGCTAACAATAACGACGCCAGGCTTCCCCGTTGCTGTCGTTGATTCTTAATCGCCGACTCACTCTGTCGCCTCCTTTCGTCCTCCAACTGCCGCGTCCACAATTCCTGCTCTTCTTCACGTTCCTTCTCTCTCCGCTCGGCCTCTTCCCGTTCTTTCCGTGCCGCGGCATCGGCAAGTTGTGCCTCGTGTTCTGCGCGTTCTTCTTCAAGCGACCGTTCATTGCCATCTAGTTTGGCTTGGGCCGAGGCATTGAGGATATCCTCGATGCCTTGGCAGAGGGTCATGATCATGTCATCTTCGTGGGTGTGGAGGCGGGGTTCGGTTTCCAGGTAGCGTTGGACTTTGAAGAGGGAGGCAGGGCGAAGGGTGCTATGGTCTTTGACCGACAGTAGTGGAGGGGTCCGCGGATAGGTGGCTGTGAAGACTACATGGAGGGTTAGGGAGAAGTCTCTGTCGATAACAGAGCGTAATCTTATTTCAAACTTTGGTTCGGATTTCTGAGAAGATTCGGTTAGCAGACTGGCTGGAAATCCACACAGCAGAACCCAACTGTTCCATAGGGTGAGGCCAGAGGAAACTCTGATGGAAGCCTAGTTACGGCAGTATCGGTGGTATTTTGTGAGGATCTTACCTTCCAGGCAACGACTTCTTGTTCGTCTAACCGCCTAAAGTCTTCCATGTATGCACTTTCCAGCACAATAATTTCATTTTCCTGTAACTCTGCATAATCCACCTTATCTCCTGGCCCAGGCTTATCGCCAAGCCCCGGAAAGCTCACCGGGACTGCCTTTGGTGCTGCCGGTGGTCCTTTTTTTTGCTTCGATTGTTTCCGATTTTGTGGCATGGCGTCTGGGCAACTGGTTCTTATGAGATCAAATGAGATTGGCCGTGGTGTCGATGAGTTATTCTGAGTATTTGCTGGAAGCTATGCCAGTATTCTAGGGTTGGGGTTTCCGGAAACGTATGGTAATGTATCGATGACTAAGAAGGTGCTGTGATGTTGGTATCCGCGAGGAGCTGTATCACGATCAGCGATATAATGTCTATTTGGTTTTACCAGCAGTTATGCGGCCGGACTGGGTGGCTGCTTGGCGGGTTACTTGCTGGGTTGCGAGGTGCTGATGGCTTGATGCTTAGCTAGCTTCTTTGCTGATGTTTAGTCCGCGGGGATTTGTATCTTTATGTAAAGTATTGGTGAAAATGTGGAGAAATATATACGCACTGTGTTGTGACGAGTGGTATGCAGTGCATTACAGTGTCTATACAGTGTCTATTGTTAAGAAATTTCAAAGTGCATAATTGAGATATGAAAGGAGGCGGAGAGCATGTAGTTGATATGGACTTGAGAAAAGAGGATGGTATTTTGTATGTGGGCCATGTACGTTGAGTTCAGGCAACGGGTAGGGTGTTAAGTGGTGAGCTGCAGCTATTGCAGCTACTTTAGCTTGTTGGAATGGGCTGAAGGATGAGGTTTGATCATACAATCTATGGTGGAATGCACATCGAGAGATACGTCAAGTTTAAAAACTAGCAGTTGGATATATCATCATTACAGTAAACGATATGATAAAAGTCCCAAAGTATGAATCACATCTCATGCAAAATAGACTCATCTCATTGATCCATATACAAACAAATAACCCTAACAGAAAACGCAAACATGCTAACCCCCAAGACCCCATGTCCCTGCCTTATTCACCAGCCAACGGGCTATTGACTTCATCAGCACCTTCCACCAATTAACGCGCTCCAACCAACCGCCCCATTCCCACCAAAAGCCTATCCCAAAACCCGCCGCGCCGGCCCATTAATCCACCGGTCCATGCCGTCATCGGGCTCGCCACGGCCATTAATTAGACTCCCGCAACGGATTCTAGTTTATACTGTCCATTAGTTTTTGGCCCTAATTCGAAACCAGACTCTTTTCTGCTTTGTTTTCTATCTTTATTGAATTTGGAAGGCGCGGTTGATTGCTTACTCATTCCCAGAATTCCAAGGCAGTCACCTCAAAAATGCTGGGTTGGGTCATGCGACGCGCCGGCGGCGGTGGAGGCGTACCAGAGGATCATGATGATACAGGTGAGTAGAGTTTGTTTTTAACGAAGCAATCTGCAAACGCGACGAGATTAAACAGTTACTATCATCTCTTTGATGGATAATTGCCCAATCAGCTAATATGAACATTCACTAACACACGCCACCAGCCGCCGACACCACCCAACTCGACCCCGCCACGAACACACCCGCACCAGTCTTTGCTGCCAGGGCATTTAAATCCGCAATATTCGGCTCTCCGACACCTGGAGCTAATGACGCCACAATGACGGGCGATTTCACGACCCGAACACCGACCAAGGCACCCCCGGGGATTCTAATGACACCTGGGACTGCCGGGGCGAAAAGAAAAAAGGTGTCTTTTGGCGGCGACGTTTTTGATAAGAAAGCGGATACGACGGGCTCTGGGAAAGATGGATTCACTATCAACAAGACAGCACGAACTCCGCTGTTTGAAAAGTTGGAGGAGGCGTCGAAGAGGCGGTCACCAGGGAATAATGGAGTGAAGAAGCCGCCTGTAAAGAAGACGACAGCTGGCTTTACGCCAAGTTACTCGGTGCCCGATGATTGGGATGACGATACGACGAATAACATGGATGTTGCGGCGTCGTGTACACATGACGTCACGGTTGACATTGCAGATCCAAAGTCCCAGTCGGGGGCATATTGGAAGAAGATGCACGAAGAGTATAGGAAGGATGCGCAACACGAGATGGTAAAGTGCCTCAAGAAGTGCAAATCACTTAATGAGTTTGCTCAGGCTCAAACCGACAAGGCGATTGCGGCCGAGGCAAAGCTGGATGAAGAGCGGAAACGGACCAAGGACTTGGAAAAGATGGTGGCAGATCTAAAGGCCAAGGCAACAACAGAACGATGGACGGCGTTCAAAGGAGCAAAGGATGAAGACAAAGACGATCTATTGGGCAAGTTACGAGAAGAGACAACCAAAGCGGCAGCATACAAAAAGCAAGTCACTGAGCTTGAAGAGCTCCTCAAAGACCGTGGATCCCGCGGGCCTCTCGGCCTCTCCACTCGCTCTTCTGGCACCTCTCTCGAAGTCCAAAGGGAACTCCGCCGAGCAAAATCCCAACTCCGCGAAGTTAACGAGCTTCGTCGCGACCTCGATCGTCTCAAGGCCGATCTTGCGTCCTCTGAACGGCGCAATGCGAAACTCGAAGATGAGAACAAGAAGATTTCCGAACGGAAAACCGAGGACCCACGGGCTGACGAGATCCGCCGGCAGTTACGGGAGGCCCGTGATGAGGCGCGGAGAGCTGAGGAGGAGGTTCGGAGGGTCAAGGACGAATTTAGGGAATTTAGAGAGGAGACTTTTGGGAGACAGAAGGAGACGGCAAGGGTGTTGGAAAGGTCAATGGATAAGATTGCCGAGTTGAAGTTGGAGATTAAGGCGCTGGAGGCGCAGAGGGATAGCAGGGGGAAATCGGCTAAAGCTGAGAAGGAGGAGATAGAGGAGCAGAAGGAGGAGGAGGAAGTGAAACGGAGAGCCAGACCAATGAGCTTTGCGGGGCTTGCGAGTACAACGCCGCCGTCGGATACGGAGATGAGGCTGAGGCCGAGGGATATTCCGAAAGGACGGTCCCCGCGGAAGACAACTATTGATGATTTCAGTGTCAAGTTGCCACCTGTGGTCAACTCAATATCGCAAAAGGCCGTCCCGTCTTTTGACAATACCGACTTCTCCTTGGACTTTACGCCCAACCTATCATTTACAGACCGGAATTCGCCCATTCGTCAGCAACCTCGTGGACCACCGGCGCGGCCATCCAGTAACAAGCTGTCGGCTCCAGTGCTCTCCACACCGATGAAGCCACGTACGGATGACTTGACTTTTGACCTTTCGACCCCGTATATCTCGAAAATAGACTTTAACGATGCTGTCGCAAAGGAGAAGATCCTAGAGAGGAGTCCCGAGCGGAGCCCCGAGCGGAGCCCCGAGAGGACACCGGGAACACCAGGCGTCACGTTGGGGAACACGAGAAAGAGCGGATTGCCGATGGACAGAAGGGCAGCGGCGGTTGCTCGGATTGAGAAGAGGAGGATGGAGAAGATGCGGGCGATGAGTAAGGAGAATGTTGTGTAGATAGTGGTGGGTGGCTAACTACTGGGATAGGATGGGAATTTGGGGGCAGGGGATTGCTTTCTTGTTGGGCGTTTGGTGTTTAGATTCTGATACCTGGGATTCAATGGATAATTGCATGTTTTACTTTATTTCATTTCATAACTTGTTTCATACTGCTCCTGATGTGCTCGTGATAGTATATATGTTAGTTTGTGGGTGTAATGACGGCCCAGCTGCCACCCATTTCACCAAATAAGCCTAACCCCATTCTTTGTGTGACCCTGATTTTCCCGGCTTATGTAATCCTTGTCTTCCCGCTTCAGCCAACCTCGCACCACGTCCAATTCACAAAACACCCTCACAATCAACTACAAAATGGACATAAGCCCTTCACCCACCCATTCCTTCCCAACAGAAGCTGACGTCCGCGCTGCCGAAGCGGAAGTACATGCCTTGGAATCCAGACTCGCCGCCGCCAAAGCAAAGCTCGCCACAATCACACCGGCCGCCCCACCCAGTATGTCACATCCGGTCCCCGGTCCCCGGCCCCCATATCCATCGCTGCATAATATCCAATCCGCTAACATTCCCTTAGACCTTGCCGAGCATTTCCAATATCTCTTATCGGACACTGCTCTCCCACTTGGCGCCTTCGCCTTCTCCTCCGGCCTTGAGTCGTTTGTCGCGCACACAGCGGGATCCTTTTCCACATTCCTCCCATTGTCGGTTTCCTCATTTACATCAACGACCCTCCCCTATTGTCTCGCAGCCTATCGGGGACCCGCCAGACTCCCCGAAATCGACGATGCACTAGATGCTGCGATTGTCTGCACGGTTGGCCGGCGGGCATCCGTCGCACAAGGCCGTGCCCTCCTTGCACTATGGGAAAAATCATTTGCGTTTGCTGTTAAGCCGGAGATCCAGGAGACACTGTTATCGTTTATTGCCACCATGAAGACGGTTCCGTCGACCCACCGGCCCGGAGCCCTACCACCTGCTTCGGCCCACCTTGCGCCTATCTTCGGGGTCGTGGGGAATCTAGTCGGGTTATCTGAGCGACAGGTTGCTTACATGTTTCTATTAAGTCATGTCCGGGCTTTGTTATCAGCGGCGGTCAGGGCCAATATGTTTGGGCCGTTTATGGCGCAGAAGCTTCTGGCGGATGAGGGGACGCGGGGAATGATTGGGAGGGCGGTTGATATGGCTATTGCGGATACGAAGGGGTTTGAAGAAGCGGGACAGCGAGTTCCGGTCATGGATTTGTGGATGGGGAGGCATGAATTGTTGTACTCAAGGATTTTTAATAGCTAGGTGGTGATCAGGTCTGTGTCAGAGGCTTGTTGTGTATGAGCGTATGAGTATATGTATGCGTATATGAATGACTATAGATTACGAAAACAGGAAAAGCAAAAAGATAAACGCCGAAACCCAAGAGACCAAGTAGATTAGATTCCCACCTGTTTACTCATCATCATCGTCATCATCACTACCATAGGCAACCAGCGGCCCTGACTTTTCCTTTTTCGCCTTAACCCCCACAGCAACACCACCCTTCAACGCCTCCAACGTCCTCCCTGATAAGAACTCCAATCCGCTCGGCATCTGCTTCGGCGCCTCCTCTAACATCATGCTCTCTTGCGCCACTGCTTGTCCTTGTTCCTCTTCCATTTCTTCTCTCTCCTTCATATTTCTCAAGTAAACCTCATCCGTCACCTCATACCCTCTCAATCCAAACTCCCCGTCGACCTTTCTCCGCTTCTTTGCCTCGGGATCCCGTCCTTCAATCTCAGCAACGAAGGCCTCGGGGAGTGCCCGGCGGATGGCCTCGGCAGCCTGCTCTTCGATGCGACGGGCTTCGCGGGCCTGAGCCTGGGGGTTGGGGTCGGCGGTGGCCCAGCGGACGTTGAGAACTTCAGAGTGGTCGAGGGATTGGTGGGCCATAGACTCTTTGGCAAACTGGGCATTGGCTTCGTTGGAGTAGGTGATGAAGGCGACTCCGCGGGAGTTGAGCACACGGACTAGGTAATTCAGTGGTTAGTATACGGACATATGGCATGTTAAACCGCCATAGTAAGGCTTGGCTAGGAGAATATTTAGGGACTTACTGCGTTCGATCTGGCCCCATTCAGCAAAGTGTCTAGCAACAACCTCCTCGATATCATCCGAAACATGAATTCTCCCCACATATATCGTCCGATTCTGCCTCATAAAACTACCCACTCCGCCCATATCATCTCGGTAGTCCGAAAACTTATCTCTCCCAAAGCAATCCACATTCGGATTAAACACATCGTGGATTCCCGGCAACCTATGCAAATACTGGCAATCCTCACCCTTCGGACAGACGCCTCTCGCAAAAAACAAACAAAAGTAGCTCCCCGTCACTCCATCTGCCCGCGTATACCCAGTATCCAGCGCCACATTACACCGGCCCTTCGCCGGCGTATTCGTATGTTGATCCTCGCGGTCACCGCCTGCCCATTTGTTATACCAAATGTTGAAAATGGTTCCTGTTTGCGGAGGTGGCTCCGACGTCATGGTAGCCGGGTCGACTTGCGGGCGGGCGGGGCGGCGCTTTTTCCGGATGATTTTCTTGACTTTGCGGACTGGGGCGACGGTAGTTTCCGTGGGGGCGGCGGAGGAGACATCGGGATCGGTGGTTGTGGGCGGGGAGCCCGGAGGCGCGCCGGTGGGTTCGACGGCGGTGTCGGACATTGCGAATGGTTGGGTGTCGGTGATTGTGTAATTAGCTGACAGGAGAGAGAATTAAAAGGCGATTAAAATGAGGTGTGGTTTGATGGGTTGTGGTTGGCTGGGGCCAATGCGATCGATGGTTGTGCGTCCTAGTACTAGTGCTGATGCTAGGTTCAGCTGTCGCGATGAGATGCAAACGTGAATGCGCCAGAAATTATTCGCCACAGTTTCTCTCTTTTGTACTGTGGCGTCAGTTGTCGAGATGTGGCGTCTATATAAGAAGACAAGGGTTAAAAAGAGCAACCCATTTCCAGGCTTGACAAATGCCATTGAATGATATGAATAGACAATATGACATGTTAGCATTTAATTAAGCCAAAATAGGTTCTTATTATTATTGATTCGGCCCTCATTCCACATGTTATTCACGATACCTCCTAGTAGACCCTCCGTCTTTGTGTAACCCTAACCCAAATTGTGGGTCTTAAAATTTCCAGAACCCCGCCCCCGCCATTACCGTCTTGAACGTCTCCGTCGTCGATTAAGGGCTATCTACCGATCCGGAACTCCGCACTTGACACCGGCACCATCACAAACTTGTACCTCTCCTTTTATTTTTTTTATCCCGGTCAGAGTCCGTTACTCTAAAGCAACGACAAGATGGTGAATATCACGGAAAAGATCAAGGAGTAAGTACTGGAGCTAGAGAATGTCGTTATGAGGACTAGTGAACGGACTAGATGCTGACTTTGAATAGGATCGAGGAGGAGATGAGGAAGACGCAGAGTACGTGAGATTGGGAATTGGCAATGGTGATAGTCTCTGAAGTAGTGAGGAGACGGGAGAATGATGATTCTCTAGTTAGGGTTACATGCTAACAGATGATGTCATCGTGAACAGAGAACAAGGCGACTGGTAAGTCTTATTGTTCACCATATTGTTTGCCCATGGCCACTAACACGTTGTAGAATACCATCTTGGTCTCCTGAAGGGGTAACTATCCACTGCTTACCAACCAACACAGCTATGGCATATAACTAACCCCACCTAGTAAGCTTGCCCGTCTCCGCGCCCAGCTCCTCGAACCCGTAGGAGGCAGCGGTGGCGGCCCTGGTGCCGGTTTCGATGTCAGTAAATCTGGTGACGCCCGTATATCTCTAGTCGGCTTTCCCTCCGTAGGAAAATCCACGTTCCTCTCCAAAGTAACCAAAACACGATCTGAAGTAGCCTCGTACGCCTTCACAACGCTCACAGCCATTCCCGGTGTGCTTGAGTACGGCGGCGCCGAGATCCAGCTACTGGATTTGCCGGGTATTATCGAGGGGGCTGCGGAAGGCAAGGGTAGAGGGCGGCAGGTCATTTCGGCGGCCAAGACTAGTGATATGATTTTGATGGTTTTGGATGCCACGAAGAGGGCGGAGCAACGGGCGTTGCTGGAGGCTGAACTGGAAGCTGTCGGTATCAGACTGAATCGGGAGCCACCGTAAGTTCCCCGTAATTCCCAGTCACTATAACGATGATACTTTGACCGATTTAACCAACTTAACCAACTAACCAACCGACAGTAACATCTACCTGAAGCCTAAGAAAGCTGGTGGCATGAAAATTACCTTCCAGTCCCCACCGAAGGCCATGGACGAAAAGATGGTTATGAACATCCTCCGTGACTACAAGATCCTGAACGCCGACGTCCTCGTCCGCGACGAAAACTGCACTGTCGACGACCTCATCGACGTCATCATGAAGGACCACCGCAAGTACATCAAATGTCTCTACGTCTACAACAAGATCGACAGCGTGTCCCTCGACTTCCTTGACAAGCTGGCCCGGGAGCCCTACACCGTCGTCATGTCATGTGAACTGGACCTGGGAATTCAAGACGTCATTGACCGGTGCTGGGATGAGCTAAAGCTGATTAGAATTTACACGAAGCGCAAGGGTGTGGATCCGAGTTTCGAAGAGGCGTTGATTGTGAGGAGCAATTCGACCATTGAGGATGTTTGCGATCGGATTCATAGGAACTTGAAGGATACGTTCAAGTACGCGCTGGTGTGGGGAGCCAGTGCGCGGCATATACCGCAGAGGACAGGACTGGGACATATGGTGGCGGACGAGGATGTTGTGTATATTATGAGTGGATGGAGAGCTTAAGGTCCGCATACCAGCATTATATATTCAAAAAGGATTTAAAGGAATTAAAGAAACATACACAATGGTCAAGTCCATTTCATGACATGCGTTGCAAATAACACTATATCTTGACTAAGCTATATAAAAGCTCGATAATATATCATCGTCTCCTAGTATTTATGTATCCCAACCAAAACTCCACAAACGCCCAATAATGAAACGAAACAAGCCCCAACCCAAAAGCAAATCATCAATCATCGGTCAAGTCTCGTAGACCCTGTCATCTATGAAGACCCCACCGCCTTCTTGGGCGCAAACATATCGTCTCCGTCAGCGAGCTTCCTGGTTGTCGCCGACGCGAACAGAGAGCGCGGCTTCATACTAGAGATACAGAACAAAGGTTAGCTATTGGTGGCCATGGAATTTGCAACGTGGACATCGTGGAGAGCATGTGGGACGAACCGGGAGGCTTGTTTGGTGCGGAGAGCGTTGAGCTTTTGGGTGCAGGGGGACATGACGTTGTCAGAAGGGGACACGAATTTCTGGGACCTGGGAAGAAGATGAAGTTGTTAGCATGTTATACTGCGGTTAAGAGGCTGCTAAGAGGCCGTAGATAGATGCAGATAGATGGTAACTTACTCGGATGCGTTCTGGATTTTGCTCTGGAGCATTTGGCGATGGTATTCCATGCTCTTGATGGAGGAAGAAGCGGCGGCGTTGGCAGACATGATGTCGGTGTAGATGGTGATCTTTGGTGGTTGGTCTGTAGTCTGAATGTATAGTAATTTAATATCGTGATAGTCGCTTATCAATAGATTTTAACTTCAGTAATAGTCTCTTTAATCTCATTAAAAAAATAAAACCAAATAAAAAGTAAATAAAAAAGAAAAAAAGACCAAAAACCCGCTTTATAAACATCCCCTCGCCATGCATTCACTCCTCCCTGCATACCAGCGCACCACCTACCATCTGCCTAACCACCAAACATCTCAATCCCCCTCTAACTCACCTACCACTTTAACCCTCCTCTGTCTTAAAGCAAACAAGCCCATTCACCGTCCGCCTTACTTAGCTCGCTCTCTCCGCCGTTCGTTGCCCCAGCAACCGGGTGGACTCGATCGCCTTCACGACTGGGGAGAAATTGAGCCTATTCGTACGTCGCCTGCGGGGGCGGTCAAGGCGACGCAGTCTCTGTCGCTGTGGAGCATCGTTACTTTGAATTGTTTCGCTCAGTTTTAGATTATGCAGGTGGGTGGCGCGTCGGAAAGTCCGATGAAGGGAGTCGATGCTACGATAGTTGCCTACTAGTACTGTGCGACTTGTTACTTGTTTCACGTGACCTTGGGTTTTGCGATTCAAAGAAAGGAACCTGGATTTGACGATAATGATAAAATGGCAGCTACTTAATACACTCAAAATGGTACAAATCACGTGAAACATGGCAGTGCTAGTTCACCTCTGGCTAATCTACAGCTTGCTCCCAAATCTCTCCTGCTGGATATTCCCTCCCAACTCTGACCTCTTAATACCCAACTCCGTCATCAATCTCTCGGTCTCCTTCCTCTGCCTATTAATCTCCTCCGTAATCTTTGCGCCCTTCTTCGCCTCATTCCTCCCCATCTGCGCCAAATGCACCTCGTCTGGCCCATCGGCAATCCTCAAGGTTCTAATCCCCGCCCACATGGCTGCCAACGGGGTATCTTGACTGACACCCGCGGCGCCAAAAGTCTGAACGGCCCGGTCAATAACGTCAAGGGCTGTCTTGGGGACAAGGATTTTCGCAGATGCGATTTCGCGGAGGGCCGCTTTGGGGCCGTGGAGGTCCATGGTGTGAGCGGCATTGAGGACAGTGAGACGAGCGGTATCAATAGAGAGGCGGGATTGGGCGGCCCAGGTGAGGATGGTGCCGTGAGATTTGAGGGGAGTGTTGAAGGGGGTTTTCGTGGGGTCATTGATGCGCATGAGCATCCAGTCGAGAGCGCGCTCAGCCTATATGGGCAGGAAAACAGTTAGTATGGTCAAAAGTCGTCAAGTATTAGGTAACATAGTCATCAATAATAGTCGAGACTTACCGCGCCGATTGTGCGCATGGAGTGATGGATGCGCCCAGGGCCTAAACGCCCTTGAATGATCTCGAAGCCCCGCCCTTCACCTAGCACTATGTTCTCTACCGGAACCCTCACATTCTTGAACACAATCTGTCCATGGCCATGCGGCGCATCATCATACCCGTAAACCGACAACATCCTCCTCACCATAATTCCTGCTGTCCCTGCTGGCACCAACACCACTGACTGCTGTTTATACGGATCCTTATTCCCTTTGTCCGTCTTCCCCATAACAATATACAAAGCACACCTCGGATCTCCCGCACCGGAAGACCACCACTTCTCGCCGTTAAGGACGTACTCATTTCCCTCTCTCCGAATATCCATCTCAATATTCCTCGCATCCGACGACGCAACCCCAGGCTCCGTCATCAGAAATGCCGAGCGAATTTCTCCCTCGAGTAACCTCGTCAACCATTTATCCTTCTGCTTCTCATTTCCGTACTTTGCCAGCACTTCCATATTCCCCGTATCCGGCGCCGAGCAATTAACCACCTCCGACGCAATCGTTGAGCGCCCTAGCCATTCCGCCATCAGCCCATATTCCAAATTGGTGAACCCGGCGCCGAGTGAATACGCTGTCGATGGCAAAAATAAGTTCCACAGGCCAAGGGCGCGCGCGCGCTTCTTAAGGTGGTCAATGATTGGCGGATGGGCGGTCCAGCGTTGGTCACCGGTGCCAGTTTGGGTGGCAGCGATTGGATCGGCACTGAGAAGGAGTTGTTAGCGGAACCTAGTTTATAGATTGGAAAAATGGAGGGACTCACGGGATGCATTCTTCCGTAACAAATTTGGCGACAATGTCGAGGGTCTTGAGAGCACGAGGCGACACTTTGTCGCGGACCTGAAAGTTTACTAGTTAGAATGTGTATATACACTCCCATTATTTGTCAACTCTTACCAAAGCAGGAATACGGTCAGACATGTTGAAGTCAATACCTGGATATATGGCAATAAATAAAATGAAGTCGAACGTAGTTAAACGGATGACATCACGAGCTTAATAAAAGAAACCCATTCAGATTATTATATATTGATGATGTTTCCTTGGAGAGCGCCTTCCCCAATTCGTTGTACAAAGAATCCTCCCCTGTTCCTTGCCCTTGTTCCCCAACCCCAATGAATCCCGCCTAACTCCAATTCCGTCTGGGTGTGGATCAGACCGAGGCCCGGGAGCATGACGCCGGAACAAAACAACTGACAGGGAATAAAACTACCATTGTAAAGTTAATTATGTATTTTGAGATCAAGATACTGAAGGAAAGTCAAAAGAACTGTGGATGGAGCAAAGCCAAAAAGAAAGAGTGGGGTCTTGCCGTGGATCGAACACGGGACCTCTCGCAAGCTGTTGCTGTAGGGTGGACCCTAAGCGAGAATCATACCACTAGACCACAAGACCAGGTGATTGTTGAAATCCGAAGGATAATATGGCATCAAAAAGCCAAATCGGGATCGCTGAATTGGGCTGCCCTCGTGGTGTAGTGGTTCTACACTTGGAGGTCTTCCTGACTTTGCACAGGAAAGGCAGTCGGTTCAAATCCGGCCGGGGGCACCAGATTTTCCACTAGTGTCAGTCACCTCCTGGGCGCTATAGGAACTTGTACACTACGTCGAAATCTTAACCAATCACT